>CAUYSK010034658.1:0-19150 GCA_963575035.1 Avahi laniger
CATAGCAGAATTGCTATGGCAAATTGAGTATAAGGTTTACAAATCAGAGCCTCTCAATCTACACAAGACCTTCAGCCTCTTAATGAAAAATCGCTTTGTTTCCAGACAGGTGGGGTTCTCTCTCTAATAGAATGTACATTGATCGAGGAGCCCGATGCAAGCGATGATGACTGTAAGTCACATTCTATGACTTAGAATTATATTAGAATTAAAAAAAATAAAGTTCTATGTTTTTATGCTTTTAGAATTAAGAAGAGCTGCTTAAGAAAGCAAGAAAGCTGCTGGGAATAAACTCCCTAAAATCATTTATATATAAAAAATTCTGTTGAGAACCATTTAGCCCATGAGCCTTGTTAAACTGTCTTTGCGAATTCACATTTTACAGACTTTTGTCTCATGATAGTGACTATTCAGTGGCACAGAGAGAAGAAAGTAGAATTAGAGTGTTGGAATGCTGTAGATTATGGGATTAAAAAAACACACAAAACTAGGAAATGAAAAGGAAACCAGTATCCTAGTCTCGAGTGACCTACTGACCTCGGCTTCTTCATCTACTTATGAGCTTAATAAAGTCTTTCCTGTGCCCGAGAAGTACGATATTGCTGAAACGAGATTCTGGATTTGCATGCACATTTATCGTAGTAATAGAACTACGGGAAAGCAGCTATCCCTCATGATTTTGTATTCACATCTAATTGTTTGGTTTACATTGTGTCTAAGCCAAAGGTTCTGGGCAAGTGTTTGGGCACCTGGATTTTAAAATAGTGGTGGAGCCTCCCGACGCTGCCTCGTTCACCGTGGTCTTGTTAGCACCTTCACGCCAGGAGAAGGCCGCCTGGATGAGCGACATCAGCCAGGTAAGCAAGTGGCAAAAATTTCACAACATAAACTTTTAGAGAGGATTTTTCAAGTTCTTTTATTTTTATTGAAAAATTGCATCCAGGTTGTTGAACCTGTCATCACCACTCTGTATCTCGATAGGCTGTGATTGCTTTTTTGTTGTTTATTTTTCTTTTTAAGATTAAAATTTACTTGAAATGTAGTAGTTGCATTTTAGTTCCTGGGCATTTTGCACCAGCTGCAAATGTAATCACTTGTGTCGGGCAGTGTAGAAATTGCCCTGTTAGTAATAGATTCTCCAGTGATTCCACTAGATGTTTTGTTTGTTTGTTTTTGAAGTAGGAAAGTGGTGAGAGATACAAAAACAGCTAACAATAGCTATAGTGAGAAATCAGGAATTAAAGAATCAAAAGAGACACGATCTGTACCATGAAATCTGAAAACGAGCTGCTGTATTTCATATGAGAAAAATTAGGGAACAGAATTGCTTATCTTTCCTTGCTCAGCAATGCCCAGTTAGTGAATTGGTGCATTTGTTCAGGCAATAATATGATTTAGAAATATGTCAAGACTGGTCATGATTGGACTAGGGCATTCCTAAATTCAAGTGCCATGTGACTTTTGGATCCATTTGCTAATATAGGGGAAAAGTGATGCTGTGTAAGGAAATATTAAAAGAAGTCTTGATAATTATTTTCAAAGTTGTTAAGGAAGATTGAGGCAAATGGAAAAGGCATATATCATAGACTTCATTGCCTTCTTTTTTCTGAAGAGCTCCTAATACTTTATATGTAAGACTTAGGTGGAAACATGAACCGTATCATAGTTCTTTAGATACTTAATTTTTTTTTAAGCAACTGAAAACCAAAGAGAAATAGAGAATGAATGACAATAATAATTATTTTTATTTGTAAAAGAAGTTTTAAAGACTCAATTTCATTTGGCCCTCACAATAATATTCTCAAGGTAAACAGAGAGAAATATTATTAGTCCCATTTCACAGAAAAGAAACCTGAGGTTTGGAAAGCTAAGCATTTGTCAAGTTACCTAACTGCATTGAGTCAGGACTCAAAGTTAATCTAGGTCTTTTTTTTTTAGTACTCTAAACATTCTCTATAAGAGTGCCTTGTGCTGAATTTTTACTTGCATATCATCAGGACTGCTTTGATGGTGAATAAAAAGCTAGAAGAGAAGCCACTTCATTTCTGGCTGACAAAGAAATGAAGATATGGGACCTTCCATATTTGCATAATTACCTCCTTGGGGTGATTTATTAATACTTCCATTAGCTCTGTGCTATATCAGTTAATACTGTAATGAGTCTCTTTCTATTTGTAATGCACCTCTTAATCTAACAAAACTCTGGATCATTCATTGATTCTACGAACATTTATTGAGAAATCACCGTGTGCTTCCAGGTATTGTGCAGGTATCAGGGATACAGCAATGGTTCCTGCTTTCAAGAAGACAACCTGGCTTGTAGGAAGGAAAAGGAAGTAAATATCATGCAACAAAATTTTGTAAGCATCGTGAGCCAAGATCAGTAGGAAGAATGGGGAGAATAGGAGCAGGCAAAGGTGTTTTTCCAGCTGCTCTACCTTCTACCTTGTGATATATCTGGGGCTCTTAAGACACGGAGTTGGTAAAAGTTTAAGAGACCTTCCTTAGGATACCTGCTGAGGCATTGTTAAGAGAGAAAGACTTGAAGTGTGTGAATCATTCTGTGCTTGGTCTTTTAAAGAAAAATACCCAGTGCTTTGCCTGCCACAAACATCCATGTGACTCTTTCTCAGTGTAGACTACGCCTTGAGGCAGAAGTATTCAATTTTCTCCTTATTTCCCCAAGCTGCTATGGCTAATACGTGGCTTAGCAAAAAATTGTACTAGATTGTATCTGCAGGTGAAGGAAGCTAACAGAAAGTTATTTCTTTTTCAGTGATGATGATATCACATGAAATTATGAAATTACTATGTTCAATACTAGAACCTTGACATTGTGTGGCTTTGACCCTTGTGGTTTCATTCATTCAACAAATATATTTATGCAGTGATAGCTATGCCACGTACTATTCTAGGGATTTATGGCATATCATGAACAAAAGAGACTACAGCAACAAAAGATTCCTTGACCTTGACCTTTTGTAGCTTACATCCTAGCGTGGGGAAGAACAAAAATAAAGGCTAAAGGTAATACTAAATAAGTACATACTGTTTTGTGGTAGGAGGTGATAGGGCATGGTAAGAAGGAGTGGTCTACCGGAGGTAGACGTGAGTTGGTAGAGTTTTGAAATGGTGGTCACCTCACTCTGAAGGAGACATTCAGACAAAGCCTGTAGTCAGTGATGGAGATACCATGTGGATATGTGGTGGAGGAAAAGGCATTCCAGGCAGAAGCAAGAGCCATGGCAAAGGCTCTAAAGCAGGATGCCGCACATTTCAAGGAATACCGTGAAAGCCAGCATGGCGGGAGTGGAGCGTGTGAAAGGGAGAATAGAAAAAGAGGAAGGCAAAGAGGTAAAAGGGGCCAGATCAGGGACGCCATTCTAAGCCAGTGAAAGGGAGGCTTTGGTTTGTACTCTGAGTCAGATGAGAGTTATTAAAGGATTTGAGCAAAGGAACGCTGCAATCTGACTTCGGTTTGAAAAGGATCACTTTGGCTGAGATGGTGACGATAGGCTGAGGGCAGAGGGCAAGAGTGGACGCAGGGAGGTGAGTGAGCAGCTGCCGCAGTAACCCAGGCGAGAGATGTTAAAAGCTCCAACTGGCACAGCAGGAGTAGAGTGTTGGAGAGAAGGGTTCTGAGTCTGGATTCATTTTGAAGGTAGAGCCTGCAGGGTTTTGTTATGGATTAGATCTGGGATGCAAGAGAAAAAGAAGAGTCAAGGATCACACCAGAGTTTTCGGCCTGAGCAACTGGCAGAATGGAGTTGTCATTAATTGAGATGGAGGAGTCTGCTGGGGAAAGAGATTTGGATTTGAAAATCAGAAGTTTACTTTTGGATACATTGAATCCGAGAAGTCTGTTAGACTGTTAAAGTGAAATTGTCAAATAAGCAGTGGGCTATGGAAGTCCAAAGTTTAGGGAGAGGTCTGTGTGGGAGACGCTACATTATTTGGGCAATATTTAAGGCTGTGAGACTGTTGAGATCCCCAAGGGAATAAGCGTAGATAGAAATGAGAAGACAGTCATGTGTGGACGGAGAGAGGGGTCAGGGAGAATAGGGAAGAGGACCAAAAGGAACCACCAGTGCGGTAGGAGGACAGCCAAGATGGCGTCCTAGAAGTCAAGAGAAGAAAAGTGTCAAGGGGAAGGAGTGGACACGTGTCAGCTGTGCCAAGGGCTCAGTCAGGTAGCGAGCGTTCTGGGTGTGAATGGTGCGTGGAAGGGACAGCGTGCCCTGCTCTTGACTGAGCCTAGCCTGCTGCTCAGCAGCCTACGTGGCAACTGCCTTCATTCTCTGCTTAAAGCATTTTCCTTTTATGGGAGAAATTACATATACATTCCTGGAATTTGTCAGTCTCTCAGGTATATCTGTGGATGTATTCATTACTAATAAGATGAGTTTACCGAATGCTCGAAAATGTACTGTTTACTATTTCATTGTGTATAGGTTATGGACACAAAATCGAACTAGAAATATTCCCAACACCCAACACACTAAAATGTTTATCAGAGTGTTTCAACAGATAACCTGAGAGTTACCTGAGAATTTTTCAAAAAATGCAGATTCCTGAACCCACATTCCAGAAGCCATGCTAAACTCCCTAGGTTTAATAAGCTCCATAGATCAGTTTTGCGCAATTACAGAATCTCTGTTCCGAAGAGTGAACTTTCTATCTCTAAAGTCTCCACAATCCCGCCATACAGAAATGATTTTACAGTTTGTCTCTCAGTATATATATATATATATATATATACATCATTTTTGCTTTTTACCTCATTTACTTCTTTCTGTATTCTTACAAACTTTTCATATTGGTTTCTTCTAATAACTATATATAGGTATTAGAGGCTATATACATAATATACGTATATTCTACCACATTAATTTGCCACTTTTATAGCTTTTTCTGAATAATTGAGCATTGAGTATGTGGGCCGTTTCCAAGTTTTAGGATTAATATATCACGTGGTGCTAAACATCTTTGTGCAGGAATTTTTTCCCCCTTTTAAGATCCCTTGTTGGTATATATTCCCCAAAGAGTATAAGGCAGGTACGGAGGGCCTGATCACTTTCCTGACTTCATGATTCCTCGTTTGACAGATTGCCACAATTCCTTCAAGAAATACATAACTCACCATTTCACTACATCATCACCAAGGTATCTATGTACCTTTCTTCTAAGTCTTGCCGATGTTGAGATTTGTCACACTTATCACATTTTCCTATTTAATGGAAAAGTGATTTTGCCTTGTAGTGGTTTTAATTTATATTTCTGTAATTATCAGTGAAATTAACATTTTCCACTATTTCTATTTCTTGTCTCTTTATACCAGATGAACATTAATTCATTGGATCTATCCTTATAGGCTAAAGAAATGGACATTTTATTTCAATTTAAATAATGAATATCTCCTCCATTATTTTGTCTTTTTAATTTTTGTCACTGTTTTTCTAAATCTTAGTTTTTTTATGGCTTGGTTTGAAGTCACCTTGCTAAACTATTATACTGTATTACACTAATCACACATGACTCTTATTTAAAATAGTAAAGTGATTCCTGAGCATCGATGCAATTCCAGTTTCACATAGGAACTCTGCAGAAAATTTAAGACTTTTAACTTTGCCAGGTCTTTCTCTCTGAAGCTGTAATTTTTAAAAAAGAACAATTGCTTGAATGATTAATCACACTTTCAGTTACACCAGTAAGGCCATAATTAACTGTTGGCGCCTCCAACAAAATGTGCAAGTGGCTAATGGTCTCAACCAATAATTCTTCTCCTTTTTCATCTATTTATAGGGAAAGATTTGAGGCTGAAGATTTGACCATTCATTTCAATAAAGTGCATTCATTTGCGCCTGTCTTACTGTCACACATAATGGTTTATTAAACAGATTCACTGTAATTATGGGTATTAACTAACATGCAGAACTAAAATTCACCTCTGTACTTTTTGGTTTGGGCAGATGTGCCAAACACAGACCTATGTAGGCAGTTTTGCTGCATACTGGACACACTAAAAATGTGCTAAAAATAGCTTCTCTGGACTCAAGAAGGAATTTTCTACTCTACTATAAAAAGGGGAATTAAAAGAAAAATTCAGTCTAATCTTTCTTCCCAGTACTACTTCCCACTACTTGGAAGTATAGAGAAGGTCAAAAATATGGTGACGCAGTACACCACTGACCTGTGACCAAGTACTGCCTTAAGCAAGACCTTCAAAAACCCATACTGGAGAAGTCATCCTCAACACTGTCCAGGGACCAGCTGCATCAAAATCTGGGGCTTCTGTGAACACAGATATACCCAGATCCCACCCCAGTCACTGCAAACTGAACTAGATTACCCATGATCTTGGAATCTGCTTTCATTATCCTGTTATTTCAAAGTTTGCTGTAATTCACATAAATTGAATATGACATAAAGATATCTGATACCCTGCTCATTTTAATATATTTCTTTGTAACTGAGTGAACTCTGTTCATTTCCCCAGGGCTCCATGACTTCATCTCAACAACCAAGGTATATGCTTATATAATCATAAATATATACCACACCTTCCACTATAAATATATTCATACGCAACTTGTACATGCGGGTATGTCTATATGATATACACAGAACTCTTGCATCAGCGCAGCATTACTCAAAGGCCCAAATGGAAGTGAGATAAAAGCAGAATTCCTAATTAAAATAGAGTTGGTGGACCCAGAGCCCCCAGGAGCTCTGCTTATTCACACCCAAGTTGTCCCTGAAGCCTGGCTGGGGATGAAGAGCCTATTTTGAAAACAACTCCTCTAACATAACTGTATCATAATATCAATCTATCTATCCCTCCATCCATCCTATGGATGGATTAAAGATTGTGTACCAATTATCCAAGACCTTTTTGTATAGCTATAAAATATGACTTTTCATTATATGGTCTTTTGAGCTATGGTTCAGATTGCATGTATATTTTGTTCTCGTGAAACTTAAGTATAAGTGAAAATTTCTTTTTATTTCTAATAATTTTAATGCTCCACACAGTGAATCATAAAGATTTATGAATGAGGCCTGACACTGGATAATGAGATGTGCTAAAATGGTCACATAAATCTCTTCTTTTGGATATAAAACATTTATCCCGAGTTCCAATTCTGGCAACGTGGACTGAGATGACTTAGGTCCCTTCTAGCTACCAAACCAGAAATTTTTAGCATGAAGAATCAGTAAAAAAAAATTAATACATAGGTGATATTTAAAGATAGAAAAGGAAATCTCTAGTTGCCAGAAACAACAAGGGAACTTAAAGCCAGAGCAGAAAGCTTGTAAGCTGAAGATTTAGAGACTTGGGAATGATTTTAGATTACGTACTGGTCCCAAGCCCTAGGAGACTTAACATATTAAGAAGGGAAAAGGTAGCCTCGGGCCCATTAAAGTAATTGAGATCCCTATTTAAAGCTTGGACATAGGAAGTCTGTTCCCTCTGTGAAATAAGAACTTAAGAAACCCTACCCATTGACCCAAGGAAAGAAATAGGGAGGTTTTCCTTTGTCTTGGGTTCTGAATTTTTTAAAATCTACTTTTAAAAAAATGAATATGTCTCTGGTCTACAGATCTGAAATTCAGATTTGTAATAGCCACATAGTGTGAAAATTCCACACTGAGAAATTATTATAAAAGTAACTTTTAATTGTTGAAATCCCAAACATGCTTGTAGATGCAAACACAAAGCCATTCCATTAGCAACATTTCTACAATCCAGGGCTCATGACATGTGCTCAAATAAAAAATTACAAATTTTATGAATAATTACCTATTTTATGAGTAAATAACCTATCATGAGCAAGACTCAGCAGACAGGGGAACTGTAGAATTAGCACTGCAAAAACTTCAGATAATAGGGTGACAACTTGGAAAAGACAGTACAATAAGAATGTTTAAAATATAACAAAACTATGAAAGAAAAGAAGTAAGGAAGGAAGGGAAGGAGGGAGGGAGGAAGGCAAGAAGTAAGGAAGAGAGGAAGGAATCAGAAGGAAAAAACAGATCACCATGTAAAAAGGAGCAGGCTGATGTCAAAGAACCAAATAGAAAATCTAAAACAGGAAACTATAGACATCAAACTTACAAATTTACTGGAAATTCATTAAAGACAGTGGATCAGCCACAGCTGATGAGAAGATTAAGAACCAGATAATGTATCTATGAGGAAATTACCTAGGATACAGCAAAGACAAATAAAGAGAAGGCAAATATGCAAAACAGATTCAGACATAGAGAATAGAGTTAGGAGGTCCAACATACATTGAATGGAAATTCCAGAAGAACAAAAAAAGATTTGAGAGAATAGAAAAGATGCAGTCTTTAAAGAGAAAATGAGTAAAAATTTTCAAAATGGATGAAAGATACGAGTGCTCATACTGAAGAAGCATACTTGATTCTAAGCTGCATCTGTTCAATGATAACCTCATCTAGGCATATCGAGGTGAAACTATGGAAGATAAAACACAAAAAGGAAAATCTCAAAAAGTAGAAAGACAGATTACCTATGAAAAATTAAAAGATAGAAAGGTAAAAACTTTTTTACAAGGAGAAATATGTAAGAACAGTCACTGTGTCTTTGTAATAGCAGAAAAATGGAGACCTCTTAAATGCACATATAGAAGAGATTGCCTAAAGTGCACTATATATGTTTATACCTTAGGATAGATACCAGTTAAAATGAATCAATGAATGTTACACATAGACATGAACAAATCTTAAAAGCAACATGGGATGAAAAGATTGCCAACATCTGTGTAAATGTTTAAAATGCAAATAATGTTGTATTAATATATTACAATGGGCAGTTACATAGAAATATAGTAAAATAAGAAAAAAGACATGAAGGAAGGACAAGTGGATACTCATCAGTGTCAGGACAGTGGTTACTTCTGAGGTGGAAGGAGCCTACTGCAATGGAAGAAGAGGGGGCTTTATCTATGTATGCAGTGTTTTTATCCTTAAGAGAAAAAGGATGATCTATAGCAAATATGGCAGAGCATTAATATTAGGTCTAGGTGGCTGGTATATGGATGCCTCATTCTTTTCTGTATGTTTGAAGTATTTCATAATAAAAAATAAAGCCACTGAAATGAAAAATAAAAGCCTATATTTACCCTCTTTCTGCCTATATCTCTTGAATTCCAAATTGTGAATCCCTATCTTCATGAAGGGAGAGAGGTGAGAAAAAATTGAAGACCTTTGCCATTCTGTTTGTTAGATGAATAATGATTTATTTAAAAAATAAATAGCTTAATAGTATTAAAATTATTAACCTGTTTTTTAATCTTTTTTGTAATAGTTAATTTTTTTGACATGTTATTTTCTCATTCCAATTCTTTTTATGTAATTACGTGTTTTTTTAAAAATTAAATATTAGTTTTGCCAAAGAAATATTCTAATGTATATTCATATTAGGGAAAAAACAAATTTATTTTCTATTTTCCCTCTCAAATTTCATGCAGTATTCTGCGTACGCTGTTTATATGTAACACTGTAACCAATCAAAAATATCTCAGTGTGTCTCTTCTGTGTTTCTCTGCAAAACCTTCTGAGGTCCTGGGTCACTATACCCTGGACTGGCACAGTAGATGAGGGATGGCAGACGGGAAAGCACTTGCTTCTTATGTTGGCGACAGGAGAGAAAGCTCTATTTCGGCTCCATGGAGAGGGCTCATCTCCCAATCTTTGGCACTTGGATCACACATCATGGCTCCTCTTGGGGACTATGGAAGCTGATTGTCTCCCTGGCACCACTTTCCACCCTACAGAGGGCCCTGGGCAAGTGAACTGGGAAGACTGGTCTTGAGACCCCCTTCTTCTTGGTTCCTCTTTCAAAAAGCAAGTTTCCTTCCTTCTGGTCTCCAAGGGGAGGGGAATGAGCAAAGTCAGCCCACAGAAAATTGCATCTTAAGATGCCTTGACTGTGGGTATCCCATTGCTTTGACAGGACAGCTCTGCCTTTACCTCCTCTGACTGTTGACACACGTGGTGTGAAATGCCCCTTGAACTCATCTGCAATGGTGCATTTGCTGGGTTTCCAGACTTAGTACCAACCTAATTCCTGTATTCCCCAGGGATTTGAACTAAGAATCCCTGAGAAACAGGAGTTAAATCTCTGCTCTCCCATATCCTGTCCAGGATGAGACATCTGTGACTCAGGTCTGTGTCTCTAGCCTCCTCCAGTGCCCACCCCCACCTTGTCTGGGCTCCACTTGAACAGAGTGGTTGTCTCTTTGGAGCTGTGTGGGAGCTCTGGGCTGAGTGTAGGTGGTCTCACCAGGTCATTACCTCATCTCTGTTCTTGACTGTACAGTCATCCTAAGGCTGTTGTCTGTATAACTAAGCCATTTGCTTAGAATATTAAAGGAAATTGAAGGAACAGTGTTCATTTTCCACAGGTCTCACCAAACATCATCTGTACCCTCCCACTTCCTGTGTTTGGTTACCCAAGTGGATTCCTCATTGTGCTTCAGAAACATTGAGAGTGGAAAGAAGCCTAAGGAATGGCTGAAAGGCCACTGGGGTGAAGGATCACGTACCCTCACCCTCCTCTCCCCGTGTGTGCAACCCCTCACCCCATACAGCCCTTTTCCTCATCACCGCACCCCTGCCCTCCACATAGTGTGTGGTTACACCAGGGATAAGGTTAATGCATTTGCTCCTGAGATTAGGAAAGTGAACTTGCCTTATTCATCTTCGAAACTCCTCCACATGTGCTTGCCCCGCTTCCCACCCTCGCCTCCCAGCACTCAGCCCACTGTCTTCACGTAGTAAGTACTTAATCAATGCGGCTGTAAGACAGCTGTTGAGGAAAATCCCCAGTGCCATACAACCAATGCATCTTCTTGATGCTCTTGAGAATCCAGAAGACAGACTGATTTGGGTTAGACTCTGGGTCATTCAAAAAACATTCGGCCATGCTTTATTAGTTTAAATATATTTGCATTAGAAAATTTAAAAATTGCCTTCTAGCAATGGTCTTTTTTTATTTTTACCTTGTTTTTTTCTCTTGGTTTTGTTCAGTAACTCATCCATTTTTATCATTTCTTCAAAATAGATATCCACACCCTTTCCTCTTCATTCCCACAGTCTGCCTCAGGGAAGCTACGTATCATTTCATTTATTGACTCAGAATATTGTTCTGATGATCTGCGGTCCCCAAGCCCTGGGCCGTGAACCGGTGCCAGCTAGGAACTGGGCCACACAGCCGGAGGCAAGCGAGGGAAGCCGCACCTGCACCCACAGCCGTTCCCCTCGCTGGCATCACTGCCAGAGCCCTGCCCCCCGCCCCCCTCGGTCAGGTTAGCGGAGACATCTGACCCTCACAGGAGCACGAACCTCGCTGCAAACTGCGCATGCGCGGGATCCAGGTCGCGCGCTCCCCGTGAGAATGCAACACCTACTGATCTGAGGTGGAGCCAAGGTGGCCAGGTCCCCCCAACCCCCGTCCGTGGAAGAACTGTCTTCCACAAAACCGGTCCCTGGTGTCAAAAAGGTTGGAGACCGCTGCTGCTGATCCCTTGGGTCTCCATTTATTCGTCCCTCTTTTCCAATGAATAGCACCATGAGGCCAGTTCAGATCTCAACATAAATGAACTGCTTAGAAATCCTCAGTGGCTTCCCATCTGCCTACAGGATAAAATCCAAACTCAAGACTCCCTTCTGACTCCCTCCTGACTCCAGCTGACTTCTTCAGTGCTCTGTGTCACTTTCTTCTGCATTGGAGACACAAGCACCAGCCAGCCCGTCTCTTCTTTCTTCCGTGTGTTCCCACTTTGAAATGGGGCCCTTGATATATATTTTCATCCGGCCCTGACTGAGAGCTCTCCCTCGGAGGTGGTGTGGCTTTTCTTCTGGCCCAACAGGGCACCCCACCAGCTGGCAGCTTGACTCACTGGTGCAGACACTGACTACGTAACGGGGCACACGGGGTGCTGCGGTTTCAGGATTTGGGGGAGAACGCCATTTCCAACCTCCTGCAGCTCGACGCTTACACGAAGTAGGACGAGAGAAGCAGCACTTACTGATCCTGAACGAGAGCTGCCTGTGCCCTTTTCTGGAGAGCGTGAAACTCGTGCTGGGAGCCAGACCAGCAGAGAGGCTGGACCTCCAGATCGCATTCTTTGGGGGCCACTACTGGGTTGTTTGTTTGGAATTGTACTTTCAACCAATGTTGAGGGAGTTTATGCAAAACAGTTTGGTAAAACTTGTAGGTACTTTAAAGATATCGTTGAGGACATTGTTCACTACATTATTCAATATTTTTCTTTTATGAGAACCCATGAGATAATCTTTCTCTCTGATCTCAGACTAGGGTTAATTGATTTCTACTAAACTGTGAATTTTGTAACTAATCATGCCCCTCTCTGAGTCAGCTGCTCCATAGCTCAGCTAATTTTGAGACCCACTTAAAGCGTCATCATACTGTTTTCCATTCTTTATCTAAATCCTCTCTGATTTTCTTACTTATTTTGACTTTTGCCTTATTATATGTGTTTTTGTACTCTATGTTGTGTGAACGAGATGGAGTATAAATTCACAGATAAGCACATTTAACCAAATTTATAGTGAGATAACCATAATTATTTATATAAAAACCATAACTCCAAATTATTTCCAGATGCTATAGTTTAAGGCAGTATATTAAAGGGGGAACTTTAAAATAATCCACTTTCTCCCCATAAGTTAGTGTCTTTTATACCTGGTAGTTGAAATAATGGCTTAAGATGTGAGGATAACAAAATTTTAAGGAAAAACAACTATGAAAATGGCTAATCTCCTAAGTAGACTGAATAGTAAGGATTCCAATGATGCAAAGTTTCTTATATGCATATTTGCTCTTTTATTAGAACTTCAAGTTTAAGGCAGATCCTGAGTTCAGGACCTGTGTGAGGTCACATTGCAATCAGCTTCTGTGTACCATTCAGTTGCAGTCACACAGCACTATATGGTATCCTAGTGACCAGAAGCAATTTTTTGTTTCTAAGAATTGTTTTATTTTTTAAAACTTTGCTATTTTGTTCTAAGGGAATGTGTATAATTCAAAATAAATTCTTCTCTAACCCAAAGTCGTTGCAGAGGAAAATTTCAAATTGATAAGGCATAGATTAAAACATGGAGGCAGAGAAAATTAGCAGACGTTTCTGAGTTCTCCTCCTAGAAAAGAGGAAACGATGATACAGGGCTTTAAGCGTGCCAGAGTCTGGAGAAATTACACACCCCTCCCTCACCAAAGCAACATGGTGTCAATGAAAACTGTTTCAGATACCAGTAAAATGTGGGAATTTATTGGCAGAAAACACCTGAGAAGCAAGCACGGTACTTTCTAGTGAGACAGAAGACGAATTCCATCCAAGGAAGCCACCGTTTCTAATCTAACTACTCCATACCACTCCCTGGTTGCAGGAAATGAATATAGCAGGGGCAATCCCGGTCAGAAGGCCTAAATCTCTCAAGTAGTGTTAGCACAGCCAGAGAATTATGTTGAAGTGACATTGTGGTGAGAATTCTTGAGAAACACATTCCAGGAAAATACAGCTATTGTGTCTGTCTTCGGGTATTTGTCAGGCATTTGGTTGGTGCACAGTTTTGGTATCCAGATACTGACTCTGTTCTTCAGTGTGTAGTATTCACCTGCTGCTTTGTACGTGTGTGTGTGTGTGTGTGTGTGTGTGTGTGTGTGTGTGTGTATGAGAGAGAGAGAGAGAGAGAGTGAGAGAGAGAGAGAGAAATGAAATTTTTTTTGGCTATAAACAATTCTGGGAATGAATGATCTGCTTAGGTTTTCGTGTGGGTTGTAATTGCCTGTTTTTTAATTTCACAGTGTGTGGACAATATACGATGTAATGGTTTAATGACTATAGTGTTTGAAGAGAATTCCAAAGTTACTGTGCCACATATGATTAAGTAAGTGCAATAATCCTTTCCTTTACATTTTAATCAAGCTCAAATTGGCAGAAAATATAAAACCTTGAATAAAATGTTGCTTTAATAGGATTCTGCCTCTTATTGAGAAGATGTTTCTTGACAGGAAGGCAATAATTCATGTTATGCCATCATAAATATAAGACTATTGTAGTGGTTTTTCAGATTCACAGTTTACTTTATTGACTCGTAGTGTAGAACAATTTCATACTGTTATGTATGCCTTCACTCAGGGCGAAATCCCATCAAGATGTTCAGGTTCAATATAAAAAATTAAAATAGTGACAGCCAAATGTGTCAAGGTCAGAGGGTGCACCAAGATATAGCAGATTCATTTGGCATCTTCCCAGAGTAAAATACATTTTTAAAAGCCGTGCTGTCTTTAAAAAAAAATAAGTTACTTGAAACTAAGAAATGTTTGTCTTTCATGCCTTTTTATATGGCAGTTTTGAAGTCTGAACTATTTATGCTGAGGCAATAAATAACATTAACTTCAGAAGGATGACTTTGCCGTTTTGATAGATATTAACTACAGTTAGCATCATCCCAGTGGAACAAGTTTTAAGACTTATCAATTGCTGTGTCAGGTGAAGGGAGAGTACATAATACTAGTGCAATCATTGCTACAGAAAAATATAAACTATGAAAGAATGATATTTTATATTACTAGTCAAATTTTAAAATATTTTGGGTAGGACTTTTTTAAATTCTGGGGCAAAGATTGCTTTTGCATTCAATTTTCTAGGTTTTCTATTTAGCAAAATTTTTAAAACCAGATTAGGTAAAAAAAATATGATGCTAAGATTAAGAATAAATATAAAATATTAAGTCAAAAAATGCAAATTATGACAATTTTTGAATTCCCATCATTGAGCTAGAATTTTCTTATTAATTTTCTACTATAGGATTCTTATTTTAGTATTTCAGAAAATGATATATATGATTTTCATTCTTTTTGAAAGTACTTTTTTGGAGGTTAGACAGCCATGAACATCCAACTGCTTTAGAATTAGAATGTATAAATCAGACAGTACAGCCAAATTATAAGCCCCCAGACCCTAGGGCAGCTGTATGCCCACTACACATACATTTTGTTGACTTTAAAAATTAATACTAGTGAAAACTTTAGCTTTGTGCCTGACCAATTCTTGCTGGCTCCTGAATGTATCTTCTGTCCCCGGACAAGGCAGTTTTACCAGGGTCCATGGCAGTCTCACTTGCTTAACCACTTACTTGCAGACCAAGACTTTTCTGCCTTTGGGTGCACAGAGCAACACTTAAATGAGTTGGAATTGCTCACTTGCTGGAACAGAAACCTGTATCTTGGGCTGTAGGGATTTTCTATTAAAGCCAATATATCAAGACAGAGTGAAGTTTCATATATTTATTCCTTCTATTTCTCCCAGCCTTGTTGAACCTGGTTGTCCTTAATCAGAGGAAAGAGTGTGACTTTACAATCTCTGTTCCTTCTCGTGGCCTTATTCTACCGTAAATCTTGTATTCCTGCCTCCCTGTGCATCTGTCTCCTTGGCTACATACCATGAAAAAAATCCCAACATTTTTCAGAGTTAAAAGAAAAAAATTATCCTATCATAACTGTGTCTTGTTACTGACATAGCATCACTTTTTGAGCACTCATTTCCTTTTAAAATTTACCAATTATAATAGGTGATTTGGGTTTGATTGCTCAAGATTGCTTTTGAAGTGTTTACCAAAAAGCAGTTGCTATTATCATGGGAGACTTAGTTAATGTGTTGTATCTTTCTTCAGATTCCCTTAGGAAATAAAGTAAGAACCTGTTCAGTGTAGTAAAGGAAAACTAAATAATCTCATAATTTTTAATTTCTTTTCTTAAAATGAAAATGTAATCATGATTTTGAAGGACAGTGGTATAATTAGTCAGTTTTATTTTAATTTATTGCTGCCTCTAACATATTTTTTCTCCTTGTTTTTTTTGTTTTGTTTTGTTTTGTTTTTTTTGAGACAGAGTCTCACTGTGTTGCCCGGGCAAGAGTGCCGTGGTGTCAGCCTAGCTCACAGCAACCTCAAACTCCTGGGCTCAAGCGATCCTCCTGCCTCAGCCTCCCAAGTAGCTGGGACTACAGGCATGCGCCACCATGCCTGGCTAATTTCTTTTTCTATGTATTTTTAGTTGTCCAGCTAATTTCTTTCTATTTTTTTTTAGTAGAGACAGGGTCTCGCTCTTGCTCAGGCTTGTCTCGAACTCCTGAGCTCAAACAATCCACCTGCCTCGGCCTCCCAGAGTGTAGGATTATAGGTATGAGCCACTGCGCCCTAGTTTTTTAATGACTGTCGTAAAAAGATGCAAAACTCAAAAGTACAATTTAAATTCAAAATCGTGACACTTAATAGTTGAAAATATTTCTTTAAATGGTATGTAGGCCAAGGCTTTCTTTCTTTGAATAATATTTGACCTCAACTTTCTTAGAAAATAGAGATTTGGGGTAGAAAATGGTGGCAGAAAAAGTGATTCTCTCATTCAGCCATTTTCTGGACAGACTGATGGATTTATAAAAGTTTCTCCAATCTTTTTTCAAAAGAAAATTAAGAACCAGAAAAATAAAGTTGGTTGAGGTTCACATAATAAGTAGAAGAAAAAGCCACACTACTTTCACGGATCTCGAAAGATGCACTTGGGTATTTTGAGATCAGTAATGTGACTAAAGCTATCAAACCACTCAGTTCTCAGCAGGGGTAAGTTCATTTAAAATGCTCTTTCAGGACTGTACATGAAGTACTTCTGCCTGCACCAAGCATACTTTGGGTTGGGAAGTTTCCAAGAGCAAGCCAAGACAGCTATTGATTCCTTTTCATCCAAAAAGAAAATAAATATATAATTTAAAATCCCTCAAAGCTCTGAAAGAGCTAATTAAGGGCACTCACAATAGGCCAGCTGATTGTTAGCAAGCAGTTGGCTCACTGAAAGTCACTGACCCTGTAGCACATCCTTTAATCAAATGATAAAATCCAGGGCTTCATTGATCGTCTGTTCTGAGATGCTGCAGTGAAGGGGAAATGAAGGATCTCGAAGGGGACGAGAAGGCTACCGGCAATGGCGGTGCACTTGGAGAGGCTGCCGGTGCTACGGCCTCAGAGTGAGCGCACAGGAGCAGCCAGATGGGAGATGGTACAGAATGGGAAAAGGGGTGCATTGCAGGGCAGCAGCGGCGGGCCCTATTCAGGGGAATATATTTCACCTATTACATTTTTTAAAATGAAAACATTTTTAATACTGCAGAATATTGAAAACGCAATGAAAACATAGCATGTCACGCAATTTATGGATTTAACAGTATTCAGAAAATGTATAGCCTTAAAACACATCCATAAGCCAAGAAGAATAAAATAAATGAATTAGGCATTCAATTCAAGAATCTGGAAAAAGAATGAGAAACTAAACTGTAGGAAAATATAGGAAGAAAATAAGAACAAACAGTAATAAAATATAGAAAAACAGTATAATTGGTAAATCAAAGAACCAGTTCTAGGGGGTAAAATTCCCAATCATACAATATATTAGTCAGTTTAATCAAAAAAAAGGAGGAAAGCACAAATGTACAAAATTAGAAGTGAGAAAAAGAACTAATGATGAATATAGCAGTGCTATCTGTGTCTTTCCTCCCCTGTTGGGGGGAGTATCACCCACTACTTTTTATGCACACTTTTGATATTCTGCTTTTTAAGGGCATAAGCAATGCTTCCCCCCTACCCCCCTGACCTAAAAAGAAGGCTTTGGCTTCATTTTCCTAGTAAGACATAACTGTACTGAAGAGAGAAGGAATCCACACGGTGAAGTGAATTATTATTACCTTCTCCGTTATTGATTCAGACCTTCCTAAATTGTAATGGCATACTTGATGTTTTCATAACCCTGCCTTGTCGTATGTTATAGGTCATGTCAACATATACAGTCAGCCCTCTGTCTCCACTGGTTCTGCTTCTGCGGATTGAATCAACTGCAGATCAAAAATATTTGGGGGAAAAACCCCAAAATAGCTATACAACAATGAAAAATAATACAAATTTTAAAATGCAGTATTACAACTATTTACATTGTATTAGGTATTTTAAGCAATGTAGAGATGATTTAAAGTGTATGGAAGGATGTGCATAGGTTATATGCAAGTACTACACCGTTCCATATCAGGAACTTGAGGATCTGTGGATTTTGATATGGAGGAAATTCTGGAACCAATGCCTCGAGGATATGGGAGGATGACTAAATTTCTCCGTCTTCTATCAAGTGCAGTGGAAAGCCTGCACGTATGCGTGTGTTTACAAATACTGAAATGCTCCGTGGCTGGGGAGGAAGCCTCCTCCTGGTTTTATCATCATGTTCCTGCTTTGCACGTAGGTCTGATGCCCGTCTTCATAAAGACGACACTGACATTTGCTTCAGTAAAACACTGAACTCCTGCAAAGTGCCCCAGATCCGGTATGCCAGCGTGGAGCGCCTCTTGGAGCGACTGACAGACCTGCGCTTTCTTAGTATCGATTTCCTCAACACCTTTCTGCACACCTATCGGATTTTCACGACGGCCGCTGTGGTGCTGGGGAAGCTTTCTGACATATACAAGAGGCCTTTCACCTCCATCCCTGTCAGGTATGCCCGGGATTTGCCTGTCGATAAGGTGTAGTCCTCCTGGTTCCTGAGTCACCATGCAGACGAGCAGCCTCGCTCTGCAAAGCAGCTCCTAGGAAGCACTAGCCTGCCCTTGAACTTACCATGCCCCACCAGTAGAAGTGGTAAGCAGAGGTCACAGAGAGTTCCCCAGGGAAGAAGCTGAGAACCCTAAAGTCTCCAAGTGGCCTTTGCTTGCTCTGTGATTATTTGGCATCTAACTCCGTTGCTTTAGGATTTTCTTTCTTTCCTCCTTCCCTCCCTCCCTTCCTCCCTCCCTCCCTCCCTCCCTCCCTTCCTTCCTTCCTTCCTTCCTTCCTTCCTTCCTTCCTTCCTTCCTTCCTTCCTTCCTTCCTTCCTGACAACTGTGCTTTTCAAACTTTAATATGCATAAGAAACAGCTCGAGCAGAAATGTGTCTTTTTAAATTGCCTGCTCTGATTCAGTAGGTCTGGAGTGGAGCCTGAGTTCTGAATGTCTAACAAGCTCCCCAGAGATACCGATGAAGTTGGTCTTTGGGCCACAATTTAATAGCAAGGGATTAGATAATTCC
>CAUYSK010034659.1:0-28474 GCA_963575035.1 Avahi laniger
ATATAAGGCTGTCTCTCTTTTATTTTTATTTCAGAGTATTACGAGAGTACAAAGGCTGTGGTCACATAAATTGCCTTTGCACCAGCCAAGTCAGAGCTACAAGTGTGCCCATCCCCCAGGCAGCGTGCACCGTACGGGTTAGGTGTGAGTTCACCCATTCCCTCCCCCCCCCACCAGCCAACATCCTATGAATGTTACTTCCCATATGCGCACATTAGTCTTGATTGATTAATACCAATTTGATGGTGAGTACATGCAGTGCTTGTTTTTCCATCCTTGTGATACTTCACTTAGAAAAATGGGCTCCAGCTCCACCCAGGATAATAAAATAGATAGTTCACCATTATTTTTTTATGGCTGAGTAGTACTCCATGGTATACATATACCACATTTTATTGATCCATTCATGTATTGATGGGTGCTTGGGTTGTTTACACATCTTTGCAATTGTGAATTGTGCCGCTATAAACTATAAACATTCGCGTGCAGATGGCTTTTTTATAGAATGCCTTTTTTCCCTTTGGGTCGATACCCAGTAGAGGGATTGCTGGATCGAACAGTAGTGGCGTGGATGCAGAGAGATAGGAACACTCATACACTGCTGGTGGGACTACAAATTGTGTAAAGTAATATCTCAAAGAACTAAAAAAAAAACTTATTTTAAAAATATCAAAAAAATTTAAAAGAAGCAATCAGTGACCTAGACCAAGTCCTGCCATCAAGCACAGGCAGGGGATTTCCCATCCAGCACCAGCCTGTTCTCCCCACTTGTCATCTCCCAGGCCCAGATAATAAATATTCTCACCAGAAGAAAGAAATAATTGCGGTCACACAATTTTTGACTTGAGGTTTTCCTGTTTTTACACCTAATTTAACTAAAACATTCTCCTCCCCTTCCCTCACTCCCCCACCCCCAACCCATTTCTGCGTCCATTTCGCTCAACTGAAACAGCAGCGAGCGCGGATTCAGGTAGAGTGCAGAGGCAATTATAAAATAGATACTTGTAAAGGCATTGCTGCCATTTGTGCCACTTGAAATATTATCCCTTATGAGTTTTCTCACTGAATTAGTGCCATTTAATGCGTGCATATGGCCAAGGGGAAAATATAAAATTGATCAATGAGAACAGGAAAATTACTCCGGAGAATCTTTGTGGCTTCGTGAATTGTTGCTTGACATTGTGGTTTTACCAGATATAATGGCGTGATTTACAATTTACAACAGGGCTTGGGGGATGCACATACAAACATTTTTACTTAAAATACCAGGAGCAGATGGGGAAAAAAATACAGACTGGACTTCATCCAGATGCTGAGGATGTCGCGCGTATTCCGACTCCTACGCGAAGCCATAAATAACACCGATTCCTCATGGTCCGCAGAAATGCAAGAGAGTCATCCGTAGGTGATCCAAATAGTGGATAAATATGAAATGGTTTCTGTGTTGAATTATTGTGGAGTACGTGTGCTGCAGTGTGTAGTTCTGCTTGCTTTTTCTTACGGGAATATCTGATGTCCTAGCTATTTCTGATGTGGCACACAAAATCGTGAAATTACACCCTGAAGACAAAATTCCAGAAGAGCTGGGAATCTCAGAACTACCTCATTTCTCAGCTCTGTCCCATTAGGCAATTCTTTCCAGTACCTTCCATGCTGACATGGGCAATTTCACCTTTCAGGCCGATAAATAAGAATCGTGATAGACGATACAGATGCCCAGATCTAGGTACCTATACAGAGCTTGCTCCAAGGAGCTCTGTGACATTTAACAAGTCTCTTACCTGATCAAGGCCTTGATTTCCTCGTCAGTAAGCCTAGTGGAAGGTGAAGAGATGACTGCTAAAGCCCACCTGGCTCTAGGTATCCCATGGTCAGTCTAAGCAGAGCCACACCTTCCTCTAAAACTGCTACCTTTCCCAGGCTTGAGGCCTCACGATCATTATTTCCATTTTAAAAGTTTCAATCTTCTAGTTCCCGATGAACTCCAATTGCAGTAGCAGATGGCAATGGTTATAAAAGCAATAAAGAAATTAAGTAAGCAATGGAGATGTTAACTAAGAGAGGAAGGCAAGATTTGCCAGAGATAAACTGCAACATAATCTACTTATAATCCATTGCAAGTTGGCTGTATTTCCAATTATCTGGGTATTAGTATCATGCTCGTCTCCTCGGTGGAAAGACCTAGAGAAAAATTAGATAAAATGCAATAGGAGGGATAGCAGTTAATAGATAGAGAAAAACTTCCCGGGAGGTATTCAAACCAGAACTCATTTTAAAGTTGCTACTTGGGCCTGTTTTGTAGTACCTTCCCCGAGGGCCCAGTTTTCCCAGGTCTATGTTAGTGGGGAAGAGGTGACAAGACTGAAATTCTGCAAAGGATTATATTTATTATAAAAGCCAACAAGTCATAGGACATTTTTCACTAAAAAGGTAGGAAGAGAAACAGCAATGTCAAAAACAATTGATAGAATGTCTCCACTCCAGAAAGGCTAGGAATTGCTGAGAAGAAGAAGGGCTTTCCTGCCATCAGCGAGGTGGTGACCAGAGAGCACGCCAGCAACAGGCGCAGCCACGGGGTGGCCCTCGAGAAGCACACCCCTGGAGTGCTCAGAAAGACCCAGAAATCAGCCATGAAAGAGATGGGAACTCCACCTGTGCGCCGGACTCAGCCAAGCTGTCCCGGCCAAAGGAATGAGGAACATCCCACACCACGTCTGTGTGCGGTTGTCCAGAAAACTCAACGGGGATGAAGATTCCCCAAACAGGCTCTGTGCATTGGTTACTCATGCACCTGTCACCGCTTCGAAAAATCTACGGACAGTCAATGTTGGTGACTGCTAATGGCTGCTGATCGTCCAATCAAGTTATAAAACAAGAGCGAGGGGGAGGGAGAGAGGGAGGAAGGGATGGGGCCTCATATCAGCCTCTGGAGAATGGCTGTGCTTGAAGGCAAGTAAGAAAAATAAGGTGACTGTTACAGGCCTGCCCCAAGCAGATGAGTCATATCTGGGGCTAAAATGAAAGGATGTCGGGGCAGCATGTTAGACAGGTTCCGGACTCTCTCATAACTTGGTTTGAAAGGAGGCTCCTGAGAGCCTGAGACAGAAAACCTGTTCCCTGCTCTCCTGCAATTCTTCCCTGAGCAACTCACAAGTCACTCTCATCTCGACTCAGGGCCATGCAGAGGCTGTGGCAAACCCTGACCCCTCAGAGTATGAATAAAGCGATGGTGGGTACCACACCTGTGAAGACAGCGGACTCAACCCCTCAGCACAGAAGGCCATGAGAGCTTCTTTTCCTTTACTTCCGTCCCTGGATGTTGTTTGACAGTTTATTCTGCTTAGCCTCCTAGATTTCCAGGGAAGAGTAAGAAAGCTGTCATGGAGGTTAACAAATTATGTGAACCTTGCCAAAGAGAAATTAAGAAGCCATCACAGATCACAAGGTATGCTAATTTTAGTAGACTTATAGCTAACATCAAAACATTCGGGAAAAGCTTCTCTTGGCAAAGATTTCTTGACTGCATTCATTCCTGTGCGACTCAGGCAAATTACTTAACCTCTCTGGTCACTGCACCAGAACATTTTCCCACCAAGTATTTAGACATTGTACAAAAATGCGCAGAATAATTCAAAAGGATTTAAGAGAAATAAACATTTGCAGGAATTGGAACAAAGGAAAAATATGATTCATAAGTGGACAGAAAAATACTAAATTTTTAGTGACATTAGCACATAAAATATAAGCCACCTAGTTCCATTAAGCCAATAGATATGGGCTGAAATTTAGCCTTTGAGCTTCCTAACAGCCAAAGCAAAGATGGAAAGATGATCAGTTATAAAATACAGAGTGTGCCGATGGTTCAAGGGAAGCCAAACATTTCCTTAAACAGAGACCTGGAAGGAATTCTAGAAGGTGGTTATAAATAAGATACTCGATGATGCAGTGAAAGCATCTTTCACAAAATTCTAAACCTTAAGAGATATATATGGCTGTTAAGATCCCCAATTTTCCTATCAATAAAATAGGGAAAATATCAGAGATCGATCAGACTCTTTCCCTGGTATATTATAAAAGATAAAAAGAACTGATTGCTGGAAGACTGAGCCCTCCAAGATGGCAGTAATTTGACTGAGGTAGCCTCATGAACGCATTTGTGTTATGCGTCCACCTGGAAACCCCTGGCCAACTTGGAGTATTTAACAGACCAGATGGCTTCTGAGACTTTTTCTCTTACTTGCATAAGGAACAAATGTGTCTTTTATCTATAACTCAGAGTTATATTAGACAGGAACTATGCCCAATATAAATAGTAGCTATAGGACCTCTCACAATAAACACACACATAGCAGGGATTTTTTAGATGTTGCCCAGATGATTGAATATGTACATTTCTGTTCCCAGCCTAATACTTTAGTATAAACTATCGATGAGTCTTTCAAATCCTATCACAATGAAACTTTGGCTACAAAATAAACACACAGAAGCAAAGCTTATCACTGTGTTAGCCCCAAAAGACTCCATCTTATTGAAATGGCAGCGGAGATGGGCTAAACTAACCCACTAGACGGTTATACCGGTATCCCAACAGGCACTGACCTGAAATAGATATCAAGTCATGAGACATTAGTAGCTGAACCATATGTGTCCAATTGGTCTCAAAGTTTTTAGTGGGAACCTCTATTCAAATAAAATTACATAGACAGACATACAAGTAATGGCTGAGCTACTCTATTTGAGGGGGAAGGGGACCCCAAAAGCTCTCTGCAGTATACACCAAAATCAGCCCCACCTGCCCTCCCAAATATACCCACATGCCAACCATCCCGGGCCCTGAGGGCACCTCTGGCCCAGCCTCCTCTCCCAGGTCCCAAAGGAGGAGAAAACGAAGCCTCCCCCGACCTGCCCGAGGTCACACACTCTTGAGACTGCAGAAATGCCCCACGGCCACCAAACTGAACCAAAGGGTGTTTAGAACGTCATACCACACACGAGTGAGCCAGAAGAAACCGTGACAAGTTAGAGAGGTCACCTCGCAGCCAGAGCGCTCACACCCCGGGTGGTAGAGGCCAGGGCAGATGTCGTCCTGCTCAGGTTGGCGCTGGCCCTGCCGCAAAGGATGCGTCTTCACCCACGCGGGGAAAGCAAGGGGAACCCAACCACAGAAGAAGAAAAGGAACAAGAAGTAAAACGCTCTGCTCCGACCTTGGGGGGAATCTTTATTTTCTTTCGAGTACACCCGCCAAGCCGGGGGACATTCCTCCCTCAATCCAAGCATCTCCCGCAGAGGCCGCGGCCAGCCTCCTGGCCTTCCCGCCGGTCACCATCCTGCAGTATTCACCGAGGCCACCACGGTCACTGCAGCAGCAGCGACGGCAGTCCTGAACAGACCCCAAAAACTCCGACTAATTAAAGACAAATAATTAAACACATTCGGGCGGGGGAAGGTTGGCAGAGCCCCCCTGCATTGTGTGACCACCTTGGCACCGAAATGGTTAGAGACCATATCCCTCCACGGCGCCTCCTCTCATTGTGGTGGAGAGCTCTTGAGAACGTTATTAGCTGGGTGTGCGCCTTGCCGTTTTTCCACACGAGGCAGATGGGTAATTACGAAGCTAATAGTCTGATTGAGAGAAATCAGATGCAGTGGTTTGCCCAATTAGATGATACATTAGCTTCCTTCTTTGTAAGCAGCTAATGTGTGAAGCAAAGTGGTATTTTCGAGGGTCAGAATCCTTAAACAAGTGCCGAGTTGCAGATTATTGTATCTCTCTTTTTTTTTCTAATGGAGGAAAAGTGCTAAGTCTTCATTACTAAAAGCATAGAAAATGCAAATCAGCTTCTGAAACAAAAGAGAGAAGGGACAGGCGAGAATATTTGGTGTCCGATGTGTCAACCTACAACATCAATTACATTGAAATGCAATGCGTGGCAGCCTAATCAAGGATAGTATAATTGTAATAATTGCGTGCTTTTGTTGGAGAGCTGCTGCTGTTGTTATTTGTCAACCATTTGTTCCTCTCTATTGTTAAGGGGGGGAAAGATTTTTTTTTTTAATGTAACTGAGAGATTGTGTAGGTAATGGGTGAGCGGGCGGCCGTCCTCAGAATGTGGATGAGGGGTCCTGCTTCCCTGCTACATGGTGGCTCCTCCGTGGCCCTGGTGAGTTGCTGGAATATGAGCTTAGGGCAGGAAGGGACAGAGTGTCCAGCCATGTCAGGGTGGCCCTCAGTCTCTGTCCACGCCCCAGTGTCCCGGGGCAGAGGCAAGCTGAGGGACAGGCCTGGGGAGGCTGGGAGAGAGCCGCACACATCCTTCCTCTCTTTAGCAAATGTAACAGGATGGAAAGAGTGGGGGATGGGTCACGGCACTGACTTGTCCACCTCATTCTGCTTCTTGAAGTTTGGGCCTAAAATAGGACTCGTTTTATTTTTGCGGATGACCATTGCCTGCAAAACCCCCATGGAATGGAGGGAAAAAAACCCGGGTAGAGCAACAACAAAATGAAAGATATGGTAGCTGGTACACCAGCCTGGACAGCACTGTCCACCAAGGTGCAATTGGGAGCATGGGGACCAAGGCTCAAATCCAACTTGACCGCTCACTGGCCTAGGCCAGCCCCGCCCAGCCTCTCCACAGCCTCATTGGCCCCTGGTGCACGCATTGCCCCCTGTGCCCCTGCAGGGCACAAGCCTTCCTGAGCAGCGCCACATGGACAGACACCAACCCCAGGATGCTCTCACGTCTGTGGCAGAGAGAGCTCTCGGAATGCTCCAAGTTATATAAACAAATTTCTTCTCCTCGCCCTCGCTACCATCCATTTTTTTTCATGTGTATAATAGATGCTTCCAAAAACGTACTTATAGGAAAGAGAGAAGAGAATAAAAAAAAAAAAAAGCCAGCTTAATAGCCACCTCTGAAAAGAAAAAGAAAAGAAAATACAAAACAAAAACAAAACGCATGTTCGCGGAACGCCGAAGTTGAGTTGGAAAATTCTTCTTAGGAGCAGCTCTCAGCATTCAGATCAGATAAGAGGTTTATTTTCTCACTTCAATTGGTCTTGCCAATAGGTTGAAACAGAGGCACAAAGGAAACGGGCTAAAACATTTAACAGAGCTGTTAAATCTCATTCTCCACAGCTAAAAAAGAACAATCCCGGACCGTCTTTACCAAGGGGAGGCTTCATGGGCTGTAGGAGGCTTTGCATGTATCCCTGACAATCCTGTACATACTCCAAAACTCACACTAATTAAAAGCAAATAATCAAATACATTCAATTTGAAAAGTTGGCAAACTCGCGTGTATTATTGCGTTAGCACCTTGGCATGGAAATGCTCACATCGCGCTAATCTCGTTGTGCAGAAGAGCTCTTGAGCTCGCTGCTCACCGAGCCCCTGCCCCCTCCTCCCCGCCGCCTCCCCTTTGGGCCTGCCTTCCCCACCAGCCCCCGGCCGCTCCCCCTCCAAGGCCCCCACTTTAACAGCAAAATAAGGAAAGAAACTGCGCCTCAAGATGGGTGTTTGCTCTCCTTTGGCGCTGCCAGAGGTCCGATGTAGCGAAGAACTCCTTTCCTCCTGCTGGCATCTTATTTATCTACCTGGGCAGAGAAGGTGGGCGAGATGCTGCAGTCTGTAAATAAAGTTTGCAGCAGCGAGCCTTGGCCAAGCCGCTCACAGTTGCCATCCTCACCACCGCCCCCCCGCCCCCACCCTGTGCCACCCTCCCGGGTACTCTCCTTGTCAAACTGGCGGCCACATCTGAGCGATGAGCTGACAAAACGAGAAGAAAGCTTCCTAGCCAGTGCTGCTGCCTCTGGGATTCGAGTTTCTTAGGGGCTGGTTGAGGGATGAGAGGAGGGAGTTGCCCAGAGAAATGCAAAACTCCTGCCATCAAGAATGGGGTGAAATGAGCCCAGACCGGCCAGAATTTTTCTGGCAGATCTGCTACCTGAGGCACATTTCTCTTCCATCCTGAGCCGCTGCCAATCACAGCCTCCCAGCATCCAGGGCTCGGAGGAAGATGGGCAGCTCGTCCTCAGCGCCGAACAAAAGAAAAACAAATAAAGTCACATTCAGCTGCATGACATTCATGTCAGATGGAAAAGGAGCAGGTCACGCGGGCGGTGCGTGTAGCCGATTCCACAAGGCAGAGAACAAGCGCGGGAAGTGGGCGCAGGGGCCAGAGAGCAAGCGGGAGTCGGCGCTTGAAGGAGTCATGGGGACACCTTGCGGGTGAGACTCCAGGTTTCTGTGGGTGGAAAGGCCTAGAAGGCCATTCCCTGCAAGTCCAAAATTCCAGACCAATTTCCAATATGTCCTTGGCGACAGTAATTAAGCAAGAGCATGACCTATTGGTACTTTTGTTGCTTCGGGAAGACATTTTTTAGGAAAGCATTAGGCCAGTGTCTTAGTCGAATCCTTACCGGTGTATCATGGAGCCAATGCAAACAATGCGTTGGACGATTCTTGCAAAATCTGACCAATCCCTTCTCCTTCCTCCTGATACAGTCCTCCGTGGGCTTCATCTGGATACTCCCACTGTTGAAACGACTCCCTCTTTCCTTGCCAGGTTCCTGTTCATTGTTTCATTCATTATGCAACTACTCAGTCATTCATTTCTTATTATATTCATTCGACACACATGTATGAAGCAATAAAATTTTATAGGTACTGTCATCAGCCCTAAGAATATAAAGGTGAAGAAGGTTAGATCCAGCAATCTAATCTCACTGTCCACAACTAAAAAAGTATATATTGAAAGCAGGGACACCAATAGATATTTGTACACCAATGTTCATAGCAGCATTATTCAAGATAGCCAAAGGGTGGAACAACTTACGTCCGTCGACAGATGAGTGGATGAACAGAATGTGATATACACACATGCAATGGAATATTACGCAGCCTTAAAAATGAATGAAATTCCGACGCATGCTGCAATGTGGATGAACCATTTGAAGACATCGTGCTAAGTGAAATAAGCCAGTCACACAAGAAGAGATATTGTATGATTCCACTTACATAAGGTACCTGGAGAAGTCAAAAATCATGCAGGTGGGGGAGGGAATGGGGAGTTCGTATTTAATAGGCACAGAGTTTCAGTTTGGGAAGAGGAAAGAATTCTGGAGCTGGATGGTGGTGATGCCACTGAACTGTACACTTTAAAATAGTTAACAGGGTAAATTTTATGTTACGTATATTATGCACAATAAAAAATAATACCCAAAAAAGTGAGTGAGATTAGTCACAGTCCTCAAGGAACTTGGAGTCTGGCAAGGGAGGAAGATAAGTCAAAATATGAAAATGGTAAATGCAGTACCGTGACGTTGGCACTGTCGCCACGCCAGGCAAAGGTGAGATGGGGTCCAGAGTCCGCAGCAGATGGCTGCCATCGCCTCTCGGTTAGTTTATCTCTGAGCCTGAGTGCCTTTAGCTACAAATGGGGACAGCAGCAACCTTCCTCCTTGCCCCGCAGAACTGTTGGGGGCCCTCGTTTAATGGGCAACCTCCCAGGTAGCAGCCTCACACCTGGTGAGCCCGTTAGCTCATCAAACCTCACGTTCAACCAATCAAATAGAAGTTTTCCACCGATTTCCACAGAGGAAACTGGGTAAGAGAGGCTGGTGGGCTCCCCATGGTCACACAGCTTGTGAACGGGAACCCCAGGGTGTGAACACAGCCCCGTATGGATGTCTAAGCCATGTTTTTCTCACTGCACTAATAGTTTGTGGTAGGAAAAAGTCTCCTTCAAGGTTAGGGGGCAGCTAACTGAAAAACACATCCCCCAGGAAGAGAGGGACTGTTAGGGTTTCACTGTGTCCCCCTTCCTCCAAAAAAGGATACATTGTAGTCCCAGCTCTCGGTACCTCAGAATGGGACCTTATTTGGGAAATAGGTTCTTTAAAGAGGTGACCAAGTTAAAGTGAGGCCCCTAATGGATGGACCCTAATCCCATATGACTGGTGTCCCTACAGGAAGGGGAAATTTAGACGGAGACGGACACACACACAGGCAGAACACCATGTGAAGACTGGAGTTGTCGCCACAAAGCCCAGGGACTACCAGAGCCAGGAGAGAGGCCTGGAACAGATCCTGCCCTGGTGGCTTCAGAGGGAGCGTGGCCCTGTGACATCTCAGTCTCACACTTCTAGCCTCCGGAAGTGTGAGAATAAATTTCCATTGTTCTAAGCCACCAAGTCTGTGATACGTTGTCATGGCAGCCCTAGCAAACTAATACAGGGACCAACGCAGGAAAATTGAGAAGGAGGCTTCTTGGGGACATGCAGGGCATTCACCTAGGGCCTGGGGTGCCTCGCAGCCCTGGGAGGGGACCTTGGAACAGAGAGCTGGGATCCCTGTTATCCTCTCTCTTGCCATCCCTACTCCTACTCACTCCCCAGGGCAGGTCTCCTTAAGAACTTGGTCTGTGATGTTTTGGTTTTGCTTCTCTTTTTGTGCTGTCTGTAAGCATTGTTGGAATTTAGTGGGCCCTCCTGGCAGCTGTTTGAGAGTGTAGGATTGTTTCCATCGTAAATTACAGGAGGGAGCGCACCGGTGCTCTCCACGCTGACGCCCCGTGTCAAGACTTGCGCCCCACATCGCATCGCTGTACCACTTTCTCCCCACTTTTTTCTTTTGGGGACCTAGATCTCTAACCTGAAGGTTGGATGCTCTCTGAGAAAAACAGGACCGCTCTGGGGCTATGGTTTGAACACATGGGTTTAAACAGAGCGGGGGCAGAGATGCCCAGCCTTATCTGATCTGGAAGCCAAGGAACCCGGGAAGCTACATTTCCTCTTCCAATCTCCCACCCAGTGGTGAGATTAAGCAGACGGCTTTGCAAAGGAACTCCAGGAAAATACTGATAAAGTGAAGAGCAATCAACGAGGCACTCAGCCTCCCTCCCCGAGATCCACCCAGCCCCCCAAATTTGTGTCAAATCTTTTCTTTTTCCCCCATCAACTAAGCTCATGTGTGAATGGAAATGTTTCTGTGCATTAAAGAAAATCAATGAATATATCTCAAAAACAATTTCGAGCTCCTCTTCCTCCCATGGGGTGGCAAAGTCAGACCCTGCTGTGCTGCTCAGGGGTCCCAAGGAGAGCCAAGCCCACGCGGGTGGCAGAGCTCCACCGGAACAAAGCCGTAGACCCCGACACGCTGGGGCTCAGTTCTCTCTCCTGACACAGGACGGCGCCCCACAAAACCAGCCAGCCTGGGAAAATCCTGGCTCTCTTCCCTTACCCCTGTAGTTTCAGTCTCCAACTATATTTGTGTGCAGCTGTTGCCCCTGACGCCGGGGCGGGGCATCTTTGGGTGCGGCTGGGAGTCAGCATCAAGGCAGATGCGAGGAGCAGCGGGATGGAAATTGCAAAGATCAGGCGTCAGTGGGTCTGGGTTTGAGCATCTGCCACTGCATAGCTGCACCCGTCACTTAATCTTTCTGACGCTCAGTTCCTCTTCTCTGAAGTCAGGGTAGTTACACAGATCTTGCCTGGTTATTGTAGGTAGGAAATGAGATAATACCATCCAGGACCCAGCACTTAAAAAGTGCTCAGTAAATAGCTGATGATCACCATTATTTTTGTCACTAAGAGTTGAGACCAAAAAAGTTGCCCACTGACCCCCGGCTACCTGCAGCCCCTTTAAGGGTGGACAAGAGCAGACCATGCGGGCACGGTGGAAGGCGCCCTGCGCTGCTGGCTGAGGGAGCGCCCTCAGGAACTCCTGCTGGAAGGGCGGCATCTTTGGAGGTGCAGGACAGCACGTTTCAGCCTCCGGTAGACAAACGGAGCGATTTATTTAACAACTAAAATAGACACGCCGAGGCAGACAGGCCAGGGGGACGTGACGGGGGAGGATAGGGAGTCACACGTGGCAGATGTCTTGGCCGAGAGAGAAGGTTCTAGAGACTGCGTCGTGGGTTGGGGAACAGGGGGCTTGGGCTCAATTCAGAGCAGCTCAGCTCCCTTCCAGACGTGAAACGTGAAGCGAGAGCAGCATCCAGAGGGATCCCCGGGAGACCCCGGCCAGCCGGGCCTGGCAGCTGAGCTGCCTGCGGCTGGGGGGAGCTGGGCACGCTCGGCCTGGCCTTGGAAGCAACGTTGATTCAACCTGAGAGGGCTAGAAAACGCTCACCCCTGGGGAGGAAAAAGAAGATGGGATTTCTCCTGGGGTTGGAACAGGACCCCGCCAGCCAGAGACAATGGCTCCAAGAGCCTCAACAACTCCACCCCTGTCGACGAGGGAACTCAACACCCTAGAGATCGGCGTGTGAAATCTGTACTGGGGAAGACGGTCCTCATTTAGCAGAGAAAGTGCCGCGCTATCTATGTGTGAAAGCTTTTTTAACACTGTTCCCTGCTCTCCATATGGCGAACTTCACCCAAATTAGGAGGACTGGTGAACAAAGCTCCAGCGACTTGGAAATGAGAGTGGGTTCCAGGAGCCCAGCCCGGAGGCAGCCACGGCCGGGCGCCCAGGGCGGGTCCAGCGGACCAGAGAGCCCGGCCGCCTCCCCTCGCACCCCTGCAGGCTCGCCTCTGTCCCCACATGCTGTCCTCGGGGCGAAGCTGCGGTCCCTCGCACTGGGTCAAGTCACCGTGGCCAATAATTAAAATAATAATAATAATCACGACTGCCATCAATTATTGTGCACCTTCTGTGTGTCAGACACCAGACCAGGCACCTTACACAAACTATTTCGGTTAATCCTCACAAAAACCCGTGAAGAGGTATCTTTATGCCTATTCAAAGCTGGCAACATCGAGAATCAGAGAGGTTGTCTTTTGCCCAAGATCCCACAGGAAGATTCAACTGCAGACTGGTTATTTCGTCAAGGCCACGGTCATGTTTCTCAGCATCCTCCCCCCCCTTCTCGAAGAGTAAGCCCGGGAGTGGGAGGTGGGGGTTTGCTCCAGTGGAAGCTGAGGGGCAGCGAGGCATCTGTCCTTTCCCCGAGTCAGAGGGCAGGTGCCCAGAACCCCTGATAGTTTCCCATCTTGGGGACTTTGGCGGGAGTGGCTACAGAATCAATAACCATCAGGTCTAGGGGGAAATTTAATGACCGATACCACCTGCCTGGTGGAAAAACTAAGATTCAAGAAGACAACACTAAGTCACAAAGCATGTTAGTAAACCAGCCAAAACCCAGCCCGCCCATGTTTGTTCTATGACCCCATAAAGACTTCCAGAAAAAGAACAAGCTCCCCCGTTTTTCTTCCACCCTGACCTCTCCCTAGTCCTGTCCAAGTGGGGGAGCCCCTCCAAAAGCGGCCTACTTTCTTTGGACCACCTTTCTAGCCTGTTCCCTGGCCTCATTTAAAAGCAGCTATTCCAGACTGCAGCCCCCGATCCCAGGCTGCCTCCCTCCAGCCACACCTGCATCCCCACTGGCTTTCCCCCAGGGTCTGGGGGCGCCTCCTTCCCCATCTCTTTCCATTCCGCCTCCCTGGCTGTGTCGAGCAGGACAAAATGAAGCTCGATGCAAAGATTTTTAGAATGTTTATCTCGGTGATCGTATTATTTACAGCAACTCCGCGCTGTGCCCAGGGCATTGCGTGGTTTGAAAGACGCTATACAAACTAAAATTGTGTGGCATTGTTTGTTCCTCCACATTCTGCGAGAGAGACCCAATCTAGTAATCACTGTTTTTGCTCCTCAAATCAGGGACGCTCCATTTTGTGTGCATGGTGACTAATGTGGAAATAAAGATTCACAGCAAATGTATAAGGAGATCTGGAAGCAGTCGGGGCCGGTGAATGGAGGAAAGGCAGCGGGGAGAAGGAGGGAGAGACAGTCGAGGTGAGGTCGATGAGCTTTTGGTCCCTGCAAGGAGGGACAGCAGCCCACCCCTGGTGTGGCGGGAAGTGCCACATCACATATCTGTTCCTGGCAGACAGAACAGCTCCCAGGGAGCACTTTGCCCCAAACCTGCACACAGCCAGCCGCAGTCCGCCTGCAAACCTCCCTGCCACCGGCTCTTCACCCCAAGGTCAAGTTCTCTGGAGCTGGAGCTGACCCTTTCAGAACCCAAGGGAGGTGAGTAGGGCAGAGAGGAGAGGCTCAGACCACGGGTAGAAACGACCATGCACAGACCCCGGTCCCTCTTCGAGGACACGGCAGGATGGGGGAGGGAAGGGCACTGCCTGGGGCCCTAAGCCATGCAGCTGGTTTCCAGCACTATCCTTCCGCTGTCCCAGGCCCTCGCCCAATGTGCCAGCTCCCAGCCTGACCAGCTCACGTTCAGTCGCAGCTGGGGCACAACGACGCCAGGGCCTGGGTGTGGCAGCGGGACCATGACAGCAGAGACCTGCGTTAGCGCACTCACCAGAACCATTTCCTTGGGAGAGGGGGTAAATCTACCCTCAGTGCCACCCTGACACTTTCTCGCCCCCTCCCACAGCCCCCGCCTTGCCCTGGCTAAGCCAGGCAGCGTGGCGTCCCCAGCTTTCCCCTGGGGCCTGCCCCAATCCCATGCATTCTCCAGTGCCCAACTCAGATACCCCCTCCTCTGTTACACCTTCCATAACGACCACCCCCGCCCCCCAGTCTCCAGGAACGGAGGCACGCGGGCCTGCCCTGACAGATGCAGTCCTGGGACAGAGACCAGCATGACTTTGTCTCCAGCACTCCTCACCTCCGCATCCAGCAGAGTGCCGGGGGCCCCGTGCGTGATCCTGGGAGAGCACCTGGCCATGTTCACCCCCACCTCGGCCCCTCCCTGCCGTCTTCGCGCTCCAATCCAGGCCACGTGGGGCCAGATGGGCAGCAAGGGGGAAGTGGTCTCGGGCAATCAGCTGGGGGAGTCTAAGGCTTCACTGACTTAACTTCTCCCTTCCAGAGGCTTCTCTGGCAGTTTCCAGGTTGCGCTCTAAGTTAACGATTCCCAAATAGTTCACATTTTCTCATCTGCCCAGTTAAATTGCGGCCCAGTGGCACGGCAATTTAACTGGTCTGATGCGTGAGGCCTCGCCATCCATTACCATGAGCATTTAGAAGCGAGGTAATTACAGGCTGCATTCCTGAAGCCTGAGGCTCCGCAGCTACAATCCTGGAGTTTATTATAATAATGGTAATGAGGAGGGGTCCCAGGGATTCCATTTCCAGTCTGTTCGGATCAGCATTAAAGAGCCCCACAGGAAGGGACGGGGGACACCACTGCCCCCTCAAGGGCAACTCCAGCCCTGGGCTGCCCCCACCCCACGCTTCTGTCCACGCTTCTGTCCCGGGGGCTGCACGGAAGCTGCCCAAGCACAGAGGGGGCTCTTTCGGTTTCTCCTGTCCCCATCTGCAGTCCCATTCCACCTTGGATTGTCGACCCCTTTAGCTTGTCACTGACTGATTCGTAGCAGAACTGAGTCCTCATCACTCCAGCAGGAGCTGTGGGACAGAGGGAGCCTTACCCTGAGAACCACAGGAGATGAAGGACCAGCCTCAGGGAGCTCCTGCTGACTTTCCAGATCCTACTTTCAAAATGCAAGTACCCTCTCGAGGAGAAACCCATTAGGTGATTAGTAATAATATGATTAAGTTGGTATGAATTAGTACAGGTCATTTGTTCAACCCCACTGGAAGGGCTGCGGCTTTAGGAAGAGCATTTGATCCCTGGATAGGGTATAGGAATGGATTCAATGAAGAACAGGGAAGAAATAAATGGCACAGCTTTGCTCATAGTCAATGTTTAGTTCATAACGTAGTTAATTCATCAGTGAACGACTTTGTTGATTAAGTCAATGCATGGGTCATTGCATAGGACAAGTCCCAGTTTGCCACTCTTCCTGTCCTGATGCTAAGCTCTTTGGCCCTCACCCCCACCTTGAAAGCACCTACAGTCGCTGGGGCTTCACTGTGCAGAGCACCATCATGTAGGGCAGGCAGGGATGGACTGGTTCTAAAACCCCAGGCGAATGAGCTGTCCTGAGGGTTTTCAAGTTATGCAAAAAAATCACCCCACTCCAGAGCACCTACCTAACCCCACCCTCCTGCTCCCAGCTGCCCATCAGAACCATGGCCAGTCTTAGAAGATCTTTCAAAGACTTTATTTTTGTTCCCTTTCTATATTGGCTTCCTATGGCTGCCATAGCAAATAACTACAAACCAGGACAAACCAGGTGGCTTAAAACAATGGAAATCTATTCTCGCACAGTTCAGAAGTCCAGAAATATGAAATCAGGGTGTCAGCAGGTCCCTTCTACAGTCTCCGAGAGAGACTCTGGTGGTTGCAGGCAACCTTGGGGCTCCTTCGCTGGTAGATGCATAACTCCAATCTTTCTCTGCTTCCATCTTCACATCCCCTCCTCCTCCATGTCTTTTCATTTTTTTCTGTTTCTAACAAGGACACGTTCAGTGGATTTAGGGCTTACCCTAATCTAGTATGTTCTTATTTTTTATCATTACCTTAATTGTATCTACAAAGACCCTATTTCCAAGTAAGGTCACATCCTAAGGTTCCAGGTGCACATAAATTTGGCGGGAACAGTATTCAACCTACTGCACCTTCTTAGAGCCAAGCAGCAAGAGAAGAACTTGGTGTGATCATAACAAGAGTAGTAAATGAAGCAGAAAGTGTTGAGGAGTGAAAGGGCTTGGGTGAGGCCCCTCTGATGGAAGCCTCCCAATTCTGCCCAACTCGGCCTCTCCCACCCCACCTCCAGGCCCAGCAGGATCAGAGCATGGATGCCAAGGGGCTTGGCAGTAGGGCTGCCTCACTCACCACATCAGGAAACTGAAAGTGAAGACCCCTGGGAAGACCAACCACAGAGGACAGACAGATCCCTGGCTTTAATACTCAGAGCCAGCTTAGCCAACATTGTTTTTAGCTTTCCCTGGGTCTCCAAAACATTTGACTGAGCTAGTCCCTGATCCTGAAAGCCCACTCCTGGCTCTTTGTGAGTCATGCTATGAAAGACAGCCTCCCAGTGATTCTCACCTCCTGGTCTTCATGCCTTTGCATAGTCCCTTCCACATTGAATAGTGCTAAGCTATGTAACCCACACGATGTGACAGAAATGGGAGAAGTGTGACTTCTGAAGCTAGATCATAAAAGACATTGCAGCTTCTGCTTTGCTCACCCTTGGTTCATTTGCTCTGGGGGACGTCAGCCGCCATGTTGTAAGGATACTCAAGTAGCCCAGTGAGGAGGTCCACATGGATAGAAACTGAGAGCTCCTGCTGATAACTAGCACTGGCATTTGCTGGCCATAAGTGAGCTATTTTGATAGCAGATTTCCTAGATGTAGTGCAGCCTTCAGAAGACTGCAATCCCAGCTGACATCTTGACTGCAACCATATGAGTGAACCACCCATCTAAGCCCCTTCAAATTCCTGACTCCAAGAAACTGCGTGAGATAACAATAATTTCTTGTTGTTTAAAGCCACCAAGTTTTATGGTATTTGTTGTGCCTCAGTAGGTAACTAATACACATATTCAGCCACATTGTCATTTATTCATTCATTCATTCGTTCATTCAACAAACATTTTCAGAGTAAATGAGATAAGATACGCACTCTTGAGAAAAAAAAATTAACATGGTTCCTTTCTTCAAGGAGCTTATAACATAGTTAAGAAGACAACATTGCCTAGGTGCAGTGGTTCATAATTTAGAAGGTCCATGCAGGAGGATCTCTTGAGGCCAGGAGTTCGAGACCAGCCTGGGCAACATGATGAGACCCCATCTCAGCACTGTGGGCTGAGGGAAGTGCTTCTCAGTTGCCAACAAGACAGGGCTCCAACTCCAGTAGAAATGACATTTGTGGGAAGGAAAAGTGGGAGCCCATAGAGGCGATGGGAATACCAGAGAAGCAGCCAACCCGCAGACAAAGAGGCCAGGGAGCTGAGGCATCCTCAGCACCACGTAAAGATGCCTTTCCTGAGGACAGGGCTGGAGAGTGAAACGGCAGGTAAATGACGGGGGTGGGAGGGGGGAAGAGAGCAATGGATGACAGCGATCAGAAGGAAGGGCACGTGCTCTGACCTCACTGTCACTCACCCTCACTTATCTCGCTTGTCCTACTCTCCAACCCAGTCCTGCCACCATCCAGGGGGACTGACAGACACAAGGACAGTCCTCCCATGCTACAGTGTCACATCCCTCATCCCACTGCATCAATTAACTCTGACCCCTTCAAATCCTCATCCCATCTTTGCAACAACTTAAGACTGAAAAGTCAATCACCTGCTCTGATCGCAGACTCTTATCTTTTGTTTTCTCAGTTTACCCTTCTTTCTAAATCTCATTGACACTTTCTGTGCAAGACAAGTCAGGTTCGCTTCATCTTTCAGCTCCCTTCTGGTTTCACATCCTTCCCTTGATAAATGAGACCTCACGACCCACCCCTCCGATAAATTCCTCCCTGTTATCTTTGAGGCCTGCTTCCTGCACTCGGAATCCTGAATTCTGGATCCATCGAACGCCCCTGTGCCTGCAGCCGGGTTGCTGAGGGTGGCCAGAGGAAACCACACCGCCTTCCGAGCTGGAATCGCCATGAATCTGCGGTCTCCAAGTTCAGCCCCACCGCCAGGCCCTCCCTCTCCATTCATTCTCTTCATCAACCTTTCTGGATATGTTCCCTCTCCTTAAAACCCCTCCCCTGCCACCTTCCCTCTCGCTGGGTCTTAACTCTGTCTCCTTCTTCACTAAAAAATGCTGAGGCCCTGAGGGAAGCATTCCCTCAGCTTCCTCCCTGTCACTAACCTGCCTCCTCCGTCACCTGTCCTTTCTCCTTCCTTTCTGCCTCCCTCCTCCTGTCCAAGGCAGAGCCTTCCACCAGGGCTCTGGATTCCACCCTCTCACCCCAGTCTTCTTCCCTACGCCATCAAGTCAATCCCCTGGACTCCCAGATCTTCAGGATGAGACACCAACTATAGCACTCAGAACGCTGCAGTACAGCAAACAATTCTCTCTTTCCCTGTTGGGTTACAAGCCCCTTGAAGGTAGGACCACATCTAAATCAATTTTATATACTTCAGCAGTTTCTGGAACATGGCAGACACTGAATAAAAGTTTCTTGAATGAATGTTAAAGGCATAAATCTATCGTTCCAGTGCAGCTATAAATTCCTTAGACTGTTCGTATCTTCTGTTTCTTAAACACCTCGCCCCACTCCTGTAACACAGAGCGAGTGCTGAACACATTGGAGCCATTTGACAGACTGAACTGAAATGGGAAACAGCATCTGTTCACAAAGTTCTATCATTCTGCTTTGCGCATGATCCCAAACCTGAACTTGAGATTCAACTCTTTTCTTATTCGGGTCCACATACACTTGGTGCTGCTTCTTTTCTTTCAACCCACAGATCCACTGCGTTTGAATATTAAATACACTTTCAGAGCTGCCTGAACGTGCCTCATGGTGTTTTGGCCTCTGTGCCTTTCCTGGAGCTGTTACCTCTCTCAGGAACTGTGTCCACACCTCTATCTTTGCCCCTCTGGCCAAAGGGGAGTCGTCACCCAAATTCAATTAAAATGGTGCCCCTGAGAAGGCCTGCCTGACCCTCCTCCATCAGAACCACCTCCCCTTCCTCGTACCCCCTCACACTTGCTCACACTCTGGCTCAGCATCCGCACAACGTACTTTGTACTTTAGCTCGTCGTGTGAACTTCCAGGGGACAAGTGTGGAACTTGCCCTGGTGAGGCAGCGACAACATGGCACTGGGTTGGACTGAAAGTGGAGGACAAATCCATTGGAACCTGCTCCTTATATCACAGCGCAGGAGGTCTCTGCCTCAGGGAGGACAAGTTCTTCGCCTCTTGTGCAGAGAAAGACCCTCCAGTGAAAACACAAGGGCTGTGAGGGGACATATCAAAGGAAAGGAGAAAATGGGGTATGATACCATTGAGAGAAAAAGCCACGCTTTTGCCTGTTTTGTCTTCATAGTACACAGCCCGGTGAATAATACACCTTTATCATAGATAGATACTACATTGCTCAATAAATGCAGTTCCTGAGTAGTGATAATGGCATACTCCTTCCCTATGGAATTATGAATTTATGGTTTAATAGGACCTCCATAAAAGACTCATGTGTATCAGGGTTCTCCAGAGAAGCTGAACCCGCAGAGTTTGTGTGTGTGTGTGTGTGTGTGTGTGTGTATGTGTGTGTGTGTGTGGACAGAAAGAGAGAGCATTCAAGGAATTGGCTCATGCAATTATAAGAGCAAACAAGTCCAAGACCCATAGGCAGGCAGGAATGGAATTCGCAGGTCAGGTCAGCAAGGTGGAAATTCGGGCAGTACTTGATGCTACTGTCTTGAGGCAGAATTCCTTCTTCTGGAAACCTCAATTTTGGCTCTGAAGATCCTCAATCGACTGGATGAGGCTCATCCACATTTTCAAGGTTAATTCCCTTTATTTAAAGTCAACTAGTTGTAGATGTTAACCACATCTGCAAAATACTTTCATAACAATACCTAGATTAGTTAAATAACCGGGTACCATAGACTAGCCAAGTTGACAACATAAACCCAACCATCATGTCATGGAAGGAGATGAGATAATCACTGGAAACATCCACCAGGATTTCGGGATGTGCCACCAACCTTGTCCATCAGCAGTGAGAGGGGTGTGAGGCTCCACACCGTGGCAGGGAACACACACCAATCTTCCCGGCATGTGGACTGTAAGGTGTGACTTTAATCTTCAGCCATTTTCACCCAGTATTATTGTGGCTAGATTTGGGAAAGACCCTCAAGTTTAAGAAAGAGCCAGGCAGGTTCTCACCTTACATGGAAAGAAGAATGGGTGTCTGGGGGTCTCCCGTGCTGCCAGCAGTAAGGCAAGTCCTGAGGACACTCAGATTTAGGTCATTGATGGAGCTTCCAGGTGTGTAGTTACAAGATTCATTTAGTAAATTTTTATTATGCATCTACCACATGCCAGCCTCTACTCTAAGGGCCAGGTACACAACTATGAACAAAACTGACAAAGTCCTTTCCTCACAGAGCTTATATTGTCATGGGCCCAGTTTCACTCATTTGGAAAATTTGTGCAATCACACGAATAGTCCAGACATAATATGTGTCTCTTCCACGCAGCCCACAAGACTTTTCACTCATGTTAAAGGATCAAACTCACACAGACCAACACAAGGCAAAAAGAGGCCTTACTTAGAAAATGGGTGTTCACAAAGAACAGTCCCAAACACTAGAACAAAAATGTATTTGCAAGGAGCCATGTTCAATGGGAAACATGCTTGCCAGAATCTTAAGTAGTCAGTCAACTGATCAAAAAGTATTTATAAAGCATCTTTAATATCTCAGAAAAAATAAAGTTTCCATGGTCTGCTTCCATGTTGGATCCGTGTCAAAGCCCCAGACAACAGGGAATCTATTTCATGTAATTCTAAGACCCTTCCAGACAATGGTTGTGGATGTCAGGGCTGGTTTCTGCTCAGTCACAATCCCTTTCTGTCCCTCCTCTGGTCGTTCATTTTCACACTTACGCAGAAAGGAATGAGCAAAACCTGGGACCCCTTTAACATATTCCATAGGAACTTCCCAGGTAATCTACTCCAAGGAATCTTGCCTCCCTTTTCTCCCTCTCTCTCCCTCTCTCTCTCTCTCTCTCTCTCTCTCTCTCTCTCTCTCTCTCTCTCGCTACACACACACACACACACACACACACACACACACACACATGCACACACACACGCACAATTTATATCCTGGAAGCTCCAGATATTACATATAATGAGAAACCCAGACGCAGGCTCTCACTTCAAGCACTGGCATTTGGTAGGGTGAGCCCACCTACAGTGTGTTAGGCCTCCAGGTAGGACCTTGGGGCCCAGGGCTCCTGCTCCTTCCCCGCCCACCTAGGAGCACAGAGGAGCCTCAGCACAAGGACTCCCTCGGCCTCTGAGGTGCTCCAGCCAGGCCTGGCAGGTAAACAGACCTGGCTTAAAGTCCCAGCTCCATGTGACTTTGAGGAAGTTAAGGTCAAGTCTCGGTTTTCTCCTTTGTAAAATGAAGATGATGACACCCTCTCAGGAACAACAAAGAAACTTAATGTGTTGATGCAGTACACCACCCAGGCCAGCACAAAGCGAGACAGCAAGGACTTCATAAGCACAGCCACTTTATCCTTGTCCCTAAGTCATCACTGACAGAATAACTTAGTGCCTTGTAAAACGACAGTCAGATATTTGGGGGATAAGGGGGGAGGGGTTGCAGGTGCTGGCTCTTGGCTTTTAAATAACCCCTTCGACACTTGCAGTCCACAGAGAAGACTAGAGATTAACCAGGTAAGTCAGGGAAGTGATTGATCCAATGGTGTGCTCTCTCCCAAGGGGGATAAAATAAGGAGCCCTTTACACATGAGTGGTTCCAATTCTCCAGGGGCCTCCCATCCCACCCTTCCTCTGACCTCCAGGGCAAGGCTGGTGACCATTTAGAGAGTTCACATGGCTGGTCACATGCTCATCACTTCTCCCAGTTCTATAAAATTTATGCCCACATCATAAAATCTAAGAAAAGGAGAAGAAAAAAATGCAACTGAAAAATGATGGCCCAAATAGTCCTTGATCCACTGTCGTCATCAAACTGCAGGTGTAGATTTTAGGACCATACCCATGAGCGGAGCATCTCAGTGTCCCATCCCTCCTTCAGCCTGCTTGCAGGGCCTCTAAAAAAATTCCAAGTGGGTCACACAGGAGCCAACCCCACCATGGCGCCAGTGGAAATTCACCAGCCCCATGCCTGCTCACTTTGAGTCACTGGCCCCTCTATCTGCGTCAGCATTTGTGACCAGGCAGCTCCTGTTTTCCAGGCAGTGTGCTGCGACCCTAGAGGGCAGACACCTCGGGACTCACCCCGTGGTCTCACATTCCAGCACCAGGCCCCTTGGACTCTGTCCAGCCCCAGCAGGTGAGGAGTGACCCCTGATCCCTCCCTTGGCTGGGTCAGAGGAGACTCCCCTGCCATGACCCTACACTATCCATTTCTTCCACATCCCTGCCCCTCTCAGAGACCTCCTGGACCCCCACCTACTGATGGCATGCCACCGGCTCACGAGTTCGTCATTCTGTCTGGCCACATGTTCTTACGGAAGAGTAAAGATGGGCAGAGACACCCCAGACTTCCACTGAGAAAGACCCCTCAAGACTCCCAAACCCCACTCCTGGCCATTCTTGTCAAACATTCATCCGAGAGAACCAGATTGCTGCTGCTACTGCTGCTGCTGAAATTAATGGAATCTGGCAGGAAAACCTTTTGTTTTTCCAATCCTAGATTTTGCCAAGCAAACGCAGGGATCTTGTTGAAAATGGCTGCTGCGGGGGAGTCGATTTCGGTGCGACAGGGAAGCTCCCACCACGCCACCCTCCACCCACGGACGCCACGTACACACTGAATCCTCTTCGGTTTGGAGATGCTGGTGATTTTTTTTTTAAATGCAAATTAAATGTTAAACAGGAAACCTTGCAGGACTCCTGCCATGGACGATAACCCAGTGCCAATTTCCCTTCTCTCCAATGGCTGCAGCTCCAATCCGACATTTTGTGACTTGGAGACGCTGATTACAGTTTCAGCGGGATTGCGCCAGAGAACCTGGAGAAAATCCTGTTGCCTTGAAGAAGGATTTCTGTCCCCCGTATCCCAATACCTATCACCCCGGCCTGAGGTTCTAGTGCCCGAGTGGTAGCCCTCCTGGCGCTAAAAGCATAGGTGGACAGGTGCAAACACTGATGGCATCAAAAGTGCACATTTATTCCCCAGGTGAGGAAAGAATCCTTTTTCCACACACCTTGAACAGGTCAAAACCGCCAGGATCTCCTCCCTCTGGCTTTTCCACCTGGTTTCATCCCACAAATAGAGCTGAAAGGGAGATTGGGTTACAGCCACAGACTTGAAAGGCAGCATTTGTGCCTCCATCTCACTCCGCCACAATCTGTCCCTACCCCATTGTTTTAGGGGATCTGCAGAGTCACCCCCACGGAGGCTTTTGTTGAAACAGAAACTTTGCATGGCCTAAAAGGAACTGAATTAGGGAAGAACGTGAACTGAACACAGCATTTGTTTTCTGTCAATATCACTTGGGAAGAAAGGAAGAACCCAGGGAAGGGGGAATGGGAGACGCTGGGTGCCATTTTTGGCAACAATCAGTTCACAGGTGGCTTTGGGTGTGTGGCTTCATCTTTAAATCCTCTAGAATACTCCCAGTCCTCACTGATCTCTGCTTTCTCTAAACTCCTAGGTACAGCCACACAAGTTAATAGTCAAATGTGGCTGCACACATTACCTCGTGTGGCAGGTCGTGGCATCCCAATGAGACGTTAGAGCCGCCAAGAAGGAGACTGTGCCTTACGTTCCTATAAATATCCCATTGGTCCTTACACAGCAGGGACTCACCAACTGTGAAAGAAAAGGGAGGGAGGAAAGGAGGTAAAGATGAAAAAGGCAAAAGTATTTGTGCATGTGTAAAATGAAAACAACAGTCATTATCTACTCACTGAACAAGGCGAGGAGAGGACGGCAGAGGCCACCCTATCGGGGCTCCACCCAGATCCTCGTTCCTAGGCTGGTGTCCCCGTCCCCCAGCTGCTGTGAATATTGGCTCACAGTCGTGCCCTTGTCGAAAGAATTGCCTTCAACAGAACAGCAGCCAGCACCATATCCCAGTGGACACCCCCTCCCTGAAGGCAGCCCCCGGCCAGTAACTGCCTGACACCAGGGTACAAAAGGCAGCTCCTTCGCCTCAATGTGGGATCCGCTCTATGGTGTAATCTACTCTCCAGAGTTCCCTTGGGCCCTGGCAGAGGAGAAACTCCAGCTGACATCATCCCAGTCCCAGGGGTTACCCACATCCTTGCATAGGGCCTTCTCATCTACCTAGCCTCCCTCACCCCCTTTGGTACTCCCTCTACAAGCCACATGTACCCAAATCTCTATTGCAATCTCTACTTCAAGGGAACCCAAACTAAGACAGAGAGGTCCAGTTAGGGGAGAACAGAAGGGCACTCTCTCTTCTGGTTCAGTTTTCTCCTAAGAGTAGGAGCAGGCCTATGCCCTGCAGGAATCATTTCTAAATTGATTTTTTTGGTGTGATGATGTGTATCAGAATGACATAACAGCCCCTTTTCCCCAGATTAGTGTTTACACATCTATAAAATTAAACTGGCATCTCCGTCTCAAATGATGGATCAGTTTGGTGAAACCAACTAATTCACATACTAGGAAAATGAAGAAAAGGGAGGCCCGCACGACCCTGGGTGACCTAAGAGAAGCCTGATACGGGTTTTCACGACACGAGGAACTGCACCTATTGTGTCAAGGTTGCAAGCAGCAAACAGATGGCACACTCAATTCAGATAATTTAATGAAGGTCTAACAGAGGAACTGTTTTAGAAGTGTGAACAAGGTATAGGGAAGCCACACGGTATCAGTGCAATACCCAGGGCTAGTAACGGAGGGGCAGTTCCTACTCCTAGGCCTGAAGGCACAAAGGCAGAGGGTGGATACAGGAGAAAAGAAGAGTCACAGACACAGACAGCCTGAGGGCACTGCTCAGGGACAGAGCCAGGAAAAATACCCGGATCTCACTGTCTTTCTTCCTTCTGTCTCCCACCAGGACTCCCCACTGAGAAGCCAGAGGACCCAAAAGCTTACTCTCCTGGGGCAGGGAGCAGAGTTGGAAAGGGTGGCAGGTGGATTTGCAGGAACAAACATAAGACAGCCAGCTTTAAAATGTATATAGTTTAAAATACATTTTAATTAAAAAAATTTTTAATTACCCCACAATCTGTTCTCAAATGTGGAATGACCTCAAATCCATTCTATTCTTTTCTAATGTGTCCATTTTCAGCTCTTTAGACAACTATAAATCTCCTTATGAGTTTATTGGGAAGAAACCATTTAATTAACCCATTCTCACGCACTCGTTCATTCATTCAACACCATATGTATTTGCCATGTGCCACAATAGGAGCTGAGGGTATAAAGCTGAACAAGACAAGTACATCTCTTAACCCCAAATGCATCTCTCAACCTTAGATGTATCTCTTAGTACTTGGAACTTAAGGTTTTCCTTCTCCTGTTCAACCCAGAAGCTCGCTACCTGAGAAAAAATAGATCCTCAGTTCTCATTATTCACAGAGTCGTTTTAGGACCTTCAACATCTTCAGGGTTCTAAACGGGATATTGAAATCTGTGTGCACGGGGCAAGTTAAGGGTACTAGACACAGCCTAAGACTGAAGCCTGTTCCATCTAAAGAGGTCTAGGAGGAGGTGTATGAATTGTCTCTTGGGATTTGGTGGCACCACCAGGTCCTACCAAGCAGCCTGAGTAGGTGTCATCTCCTGGCTTTCAGCTTGGCACCTCCAAGCTAGCAATGTCTGGGATGCTCAAGTCACTTCGTGATCTTGTCTTCCTCCCCTACAAGACTGTTAGCACCTGGAGCCTTCCTAGCACAGTGTTTGTTAAAAGAATAATCATGTGACTCAGGGCCCAGACCTGCCATGGGATCCAAAGTACAGATCCACATCTGTGACCCCACTCCTAGCTCCTTGGGAGGCATTCGATAAATATTCAGTCAATTATACTAACCTGAATTTTTAAAAAATCCACTTGGGAGATAAAACGTACACAAGAAGAGCTCTGGAACAAAGGTAAGAGCCCAGGAGTACTATGGCGGCTGCAAAGCAAAGCCAAGGGCCCAAGGAAAGAGTTTGGTCTGAACAAGCTGGGCCCTCTCTGCAGACTTCCAGGGAAGAAAGGAAGACATTTCATCTCTTAGTGATTTAAGGATGTTAAGACACAGACCACATCTCCTCCCACACTTCCATATTCTGGCTCCGTGAAAATTCCTGTCACAAGGAACACAGACAGCACATTCCACTGATCGGAAGGCACACCATTGTGCCCAAGACTCAGAATGATACAGCTCCCAGGGCGCCATGACAACATCTGGGTGACAGTGGAAAGGGCACTGGTCTTTGTGACGGACAGACCTGACTTTTAACTCTGGCTCAACCCCTTGCTGGTGTTTGATCTTGAGCAAACCCCTTAAGTCCTCAGTATCTCAGTCTTCAGATCTGAAAAGATGGCTCTGACGCTGTCCTCACAGGCTGTTGCACATAGTTCACAAAACAGTCCATGTGGATGCGCCCAGCATGGTGCCTTCTGAGCAGTGGGTGCTCCATAAATGGGAGCTACTTCGAGCAGAAGGAAACCACTCGAGGTAGTCAAGAAGGAAGTCAGAAAAGTGCTCATAGTTCCAGGACTCCAAGTGTGGCCCCTGACCCAACTTGCAGCCCACCCCCTATCTCAGGCAGTCTTTCAAGTTATTTTAATTTGTTCATTAAAATAAGAATCAAAGGTAGGCCACACAGACGTTCCCAACAACATGCAGTAAATGTAGGAAAACAGGGTACTTGGTGTCAGGTCACCTGGGCTCCAAGTCCCAAAGTTACTGCTAATAAGTATAACCTTGGGCAAGTCACTTAACCTATCTGAGTTTCAGTTTCCTCATCTCTGGAAGGGGCAGGGATGGGGGAGTCAGTCAGGGAAAAGAAGGAAGGGAATGGATTAAGCTAGATCGTCCATAAATCTTCCAGACCAAAAATGGTACATCACCACAGTGTCAATCAGTAAGTGGACAGGCAAATATTTATTCATTCAGTCATTCCTCTGAATTAATCAAAAATAAGTAAATAACGACAGATTGATTTCAAGCTCAACACAAGAGGTTCAGTTTTTCATTTCACTACCACCTGTTCTCTTACGATCGGGCCCAATAAATGTGGTTTCCAGGGCTGAATATCTCCTCTCTGGTCGTTAGTTCTTCGACCTCAAGGCAGTGTCTCTCCCCACCTCCCTTCCTTCCTGGACCTCCCTTCACCTCAGCAGCCCATTCTGAGGAGGAACAAGGAGACAAGATTAAAAACAAAAACCAAAATCCCACGGGACAAGAAGGTTCTGGTTATACATCCCAGCCCACCTCATCTTTCCTATGAATTTCTCAGCCAAACCTGTGGATTCCCCCAATTATTCGGTGCCGGCCCTCTTCGGTCAGACCTGTCACTGGCATCCGAACACAATGCACATGCCTGAAGCAGAATCTCTTTGCTAAAAATACCCTGCATTCCTGAGTGACAACAAAAGCTCTCTCCTCATGCCAAGCTAAAAACAGTAACCGGCAGCTTCAAATGGCACGGGGTACAAAGGTAGAGGGGCCTGAAAACAGCATGCCACTCCAAGCCATCTGCCATCTTGGCCCACCCTGGCTCCCTTCTTCCCAACTGCGATGGACGTCTTGGTGACATTCGTTGCCGGGCTCCTACGGCAGCTCAGCTCCTTGGATTGGAAGAGTAGGATGGTCTGGGTGGGGAGAGGAGAAGACTGGCGGCTTCATGCACCCACTGGCCCACACACTGTCTGGCTCAAGCTCCGGACATCTTTTAAGAAGAGGTATCCAGAGCAGGGCAGGCTATCAGAGGAACTCAGGAAAGCCACGCTGCCCTCAAGCAGAAGCGGTGAAA
>CAUYSK010034660.1:0-15348 GCA_963575035.1 Avahi laniger
AAAAAAAAAAAAAAAAATGTAAAATAATTATGATTCACTTGTATTTATAAGCATACCTTGGCAATATTGCTGGTTCAGTTTTAGACCTCTGCAATAATCCAAATATCCCAATAAAATAAGTAAGAAATTTTTTGGTTTCCCAGTACACGTAAAGATTATGTTTCCACTAAAGTGTGCTATTCAGTGTGCAATAGCATTATGTCTAAAAATGTAATGTACATACCTTAATTAAAAATATTGCTAAAAAATGCTAATGATCATCTGAGCTTTAAGCGAGTCGTAGTCCTTCTACTGGTGGAGAGTCTCGCCTTGATGTTGATGGCTGCTGACTGAACAGTTTGGTGGTTGCTGAAGGTTGGAGAGGCTGTGGCAATTCCCAAAAATAAGACAACAATAAAGTTTGCCACATCGATTGAATCTTCCTTTCAGGACAAATTTCTCTGTAGCATACAATGCTGTTTGACAGCATTTGATCCACAATAGAACATCCTTTAAATTTGGATTCAGTCCTCTCAAACTTTACCACTGCTTTATCAACTAAGTTTATGTAATATTCTAAATTCTTTTCTGTTATATCAACAGTGCTCACAGCATCTTCCCCAGAAGTAGATTCCATCTCAAGAAACCATTCTCTTTGCTCATTCATAAGAAGCAACTCCTCATCCCTTTAAAGTTTAATCATGAGATTTCAACAATTCAGTCACATCTTCAGGCTCCATTTATAATTCTAATTCTCTTGCTATTTCCACCACATCTGCAGTGACTTCCTCTGCTGAATTCTGGAACCCCTCAAAGTTATCCATGATGGTTGGAATCAAATTCTTCCAAACTATTAATGTTCATATTTCAACCTCTTCCCATGAATCACGAATGTTCTTAATGGCATTTAAAAAAGTGAATCCTTTCTAATAGGCTTTCAATTTACTTTGCCCAGATTCATTAGCAGAATCACTATCTGTGGCAGCTATAGCCTTAAAAATGTATTTCTTAAATAATAGGACTTCAAAGTTAAACTTACTATTTGATTCATGGGCTCCAGAATGGATGTTGTGTTAACAGGCATGAAAACAACATTAATATTCTTGTACATCTCCACCAGAGCTCTTGGATGCAGAGGTGCATTGTCAATGAGCAGTAACATTTTGAAAGGAATCTTTTTTAAAAAAAAGTTATAATTCTCATCAGTGAGCTTTGAAAATTCAGTAAACCATGCTATAAACAAATATGTTGTCATCCAGGTTTTGTTTTTCCATTTATAGAGCAGAGTAGATTTACCGTAATTCTTAAGGGCCCTAGGTTTTTGGAATGGTAAATGAGTGAGCATTGACTTCAACTTTAAATCATGAGCTGCATTAGCTCTAACAAGACATTCAGCCTATCTTTTGAGGCTTAGAAGTCAGGGAGTTTTCTCCTCTTTCACTCTGAGAGTCTTAGATGGCATCTTGTTTCAATGGAAGGCTGTTTGTCTACATTGAAAATCTATTGTTTGATATAGCCACCTCCATCAATTGTCTTAGCTGGATCTTCTAGATATCCTGCAGCACCTTCTCCATCACTACTTGCTGCTTCTCATTGCACTTTGATTTTATGGAGATAACTTCTTTCTTTCAACCTCATAAAAAAAACCTCTGCTAGCTTCAATCTGTTCTTCTGCAGCTTCCTCAGCTCTCTCAGCCTTCATAGAATTAAAGAAAGTTAGATTCTTGCTCTGGATTAGGATTCGGCTTAAGGGAATGTTGTGGCTGGTATGATCTTCTATCTAGACCAGTACAGATGTTTTCATATAAGCAATACAGCTGTTTTGCTTTCTTATCACTCACGTGTTCACTGGAGTAGCACTTCCAAGTTTCTTCTAGAAATTTTCCTTTCCATTCACAATTGGGCTAAATGTTTAGTGCAAGAGGCCTATTTCAGCTTTCAACATGCCTTTCATACTAAGTGTAATCATTTGTAGCTTTTGATTTAAAGTGAGAAATGTGTGACTCTTCCTTTCACTTGAACACTTAGAGGCCACTGTAGGACTATTAATTGGCCTAATTTCAATATCGTTGTGTCTCAGAGAATGAGGTGGCCCAAAGAGAAGAAGAAACATGAGGGAAAGGCCAGTTGGTGTAGCAGTCAGAACACACACAACACTTATCAGTCAAGCTTGCCTTTTTATATGGATGTGATTCTTTGTGCCCCAAACAATTACAATAGCAATATCAACCATAACTGATCAGAGATCACTATGAGTTACTACAATAATAAAAAGGTTTGAAATATCATGAGAACTGCCAAAATATGACACAAGGATACTGAGCACGTATTGCTGGAAAATAACACCAAATGACTTGCCAGACGCGGGGTTTCCACAAATCTTCAACTCATAAATAATGCAATATCTGTGAAGCACAATAAAGCAAAGTGTAATACAATGAGATATGTGTGTATAATCCTTAAATGATTTTATATTTGTGGTAATTTGGTTACCCGGGTCAGCAATATTATCAATATCTAAAAGTTATTATAATAAAAAGTATTAAATATTAATCTAACAGAATGTACAATGTTATGTTAAAAAAGTCAAAAATTTTTCTTCAATCTCAGGAATAAGAAAAAGAGAATTCATTTTTAGTTATGAATTTCCAAAATGGTTCAAGTATTGTTTAATTTGAAAAATGGAAATGTACCTTGTGTAATTCTATAATAGGACATACAATCCTACCTTAATGTCCTGATACTATTGAGGTCATCATTATAGAGGAATTTATTTTAATATAAAAGCTGAATATTTTATTTTAACAATAAAACTTAAGCATTCTTCTATCTTACAAAAAGAAATCCTTTTATCTATCTTTTCAATATCTTTTGTTGTGACAAACTTCCTTCTTTAATAGCTCATAAGGGTAATACATAAGACCAATTTTTTCATGTCTTTATGTTTTCACTCAGCACAGTTTTTTGAAGGCCATATGTCTATCCCTGAGCATTGCATATAGTTATAAGGGTGCTCGACAAATATATGTTGAAAGAGATTAACATTCTCCTAGAGACAGGATTAATCATTAAACTTGAATATTTCTGATCTGCAGGGAAAATCACCAGAAATAGAGAAATTTATGTGAGGTATATAATTTAAGCTGTTTTGTCTCCCAATGCAGATCATACCTTTTGAAATGCAGATATAAGTAGCTTTACAAAAAATGAGTTTTCAGTAATGTACACTAAAACTTTTTGAAACTTTGAATCATCTAATACCTCTTATTCTGCATCCAGTTTCAGAAAAAAATAAATAAAAATATGTAAACTCATTTCTCAGTAGGTCTACCCATCTGAAAAAATTCTTCATATTGTTGACTTCTGGAATTTTTTGTCCATGTGACAATGATTTCTGACTGTCCATTAGCTTTAACATTATTGTACTCAATAATATGGATAAATAATATTTATTCTATATATATTTTTATCTGGATATTATTTAAATGTTTTACATGTATTAATTAATTTAGTCCTCAGAACTCCTATCTAAGGTAGGATTTATTATTCATTATTTATTAATATTTATTATTATTTTTGAGGTAGATAAGAAGGAATAGTGAAATTAAGTACCTTCTAAAGGTTGCAAACCTAAGCGGCAGAGTGAGGATTTGAACAAAAGAAGCTAACTTCACAGGCTGACCTTTTAGCTACTTTGATATATTATTTCTATCCCCACCCACCAATACTGTAGTTGGTATGCCCTCCAATATTAATCTCATTAAGAGAGCATCCTTTCAGGACCCACATATAACATACTAAAAAATACCCATACTAAAAAATTGAAACAAAACAAAAAAGCAAAAACAAACAAACAAAACCTTTCCTTAAGGATATTGTACTCAGTATATTGCGGTGGAAAAACCAAATAAAATATTAATCTTTATGCCATATTATTGAAAAAGTGATGGTTTATTATTTAGATCTCTTCATACATGATAAATTGCCACAGATTTAACATAATGAACACCCAAGGTATACATGTCGAACAATTATAAAAAAATTCAAACACCAAAGAAATTTTGAATTTTAATTAAAGCTTCTAAAACTAAAGCCAGATATCTATGCATTTCTCTAACCCAGAATGAATCAGAACAGTAGTAGTCTCTGAAATTCTTTTTAAACTCTGATTTTCTAATGATCATATGTAAGTGTTGCTGTAAGACTTTGTCATAAATCTCTAATATAGTCAGTCATTCAATAAGTTAATGCCCAAATCAAAGCCAACTAAATGAAATAATTAAAACATACACTATTCATTCTAAAACAAGAGAAATATAGCATATAAACAACTTATCTTAAAAGGAAGATTGTTTTCTCCTTTTATGAATAGGCCAAAACTGATAACCCATTCTTAAAATAGGCTTTAGTAAAGAGAGTCTTGACTCATACATTATACCCATTTCCTCCTTAGAAATGGAAAAGAATTTTATATATATATGTATAATCATCCTTTATATTTCATGTTTAATGTAAAATTTACCTAGTTTATACTAAAACCATTTATAAGAAATTGCCAATACTTTATTCACTCTAGCTCCTTTGATAATTTTTTTTTCCCTTCTCTGATTTCTTACAATAACTTGTATGTTTAGGATTCACCTTGGCGTCTTATTATTCATTCAAATTCTGCTTCTTTTCCAGGGGTAAAGATATATATATATGAATCATTCAGCATGTCAACCACATGTGGATTCTACAATGCTGCAAGCATATGTTATCTGTATCCTGCTTTCTGATTTTTGATTGACAGCATGAGTTTAAGGGTGACTGGGCTTATTTTCTGCAGTTTATGATTGGTAGAAGCTCAGCAAAGCGTATTCACTGATATCTAATATTGTTTCCCTGATGACAGTGGGAATGAAAATTGACATATGAACTCTTTGAACTTCAGAAAAAGAAAAACTTTAGCAGATTGTGGGCTAATGCAATAGTGACACAAGTTATCTTTGAAACTGTTGAGAATATAACAGGAAAAAAGAAATTTGAAAGTTAGCCAATAATAATGTCAAGATATTATAGAAAATTGTCAACAACTTTTCACTTTCTGAACTACATTTCTTTCTGTCTTTTTTTTTTGTTTTGAGACAGTATCTTACTCTGTTGCCCTGAGTAGAGTGCCCTCGTGTCAGCCTAGCTCACAGCAACCTCAGACTCCTGGCCTCAAGAGATCCTCCTGCCTCAGCCTCCCAAGTAGCTGGGATTACAGGTGCACACCACAACGTCTGGGTAATTTTTCTATTTTTAGTAGAGACGAGATCTTACTCTTGCTCAGGGCTGGTCTCCAGCTCTTGAGCTCAAGTGGATCCTCTCACCTTGGCCTCCCAGAATGCTAGGATTATTACAGGTGTGAGCCACCATGCCCAGGCCCCATTTCATTAATTTGTATTCAAAAAAGAAACTCAATTATCTGATACAAAGATAAATAAAATTCTACTGGAATTTCTTGAAAGAAAACATCATAACTTGGGCTCTTTAGTGACAAAGCAGCTAGAAATTTAAATGTTAAAACCATAACAAAAAGTACTGAGAATATGTCATCATTACTGAAGCTACTATTGTATAAGTTTAAGATGAGAAAATATGCAAGTTTTGATTACTGTTTAAAATCAGATAATGTATATGGGTTTCATTTTACCTGGCAGAGGCGAACAATATAAATTAATGAAAACAATTTTTTTCATTAGTTTCGAGTTAGCCAAGATTTTGAAATCGGAAGATGAAATTTTTATTCTTTTAATCCCATAATCTCTTTTTTTCAGTCCTTAAAGAAAACATGTTTTCACAGGGATTCTGAAATTTTCCTGATGCCTCAAATTCTACATGTACTTCCATGTATTTCTCCATCTGTTTCTATGATACCTACACTTTGGCTCTCAGCTTAGATATGACTTCTAGGAAAAGACTGTCAGATATGGGTTAGATGCACTCTTCAAATGTTCCACAGACCTTTAATTTTCTCAATTTGAGATATTATCATGCATACTGTATTTGCCTCTTTACTTGTCTTTATTCTCTATAAAATGTCAACTACATAAGGGTAGGAACAAAATCCACTAGCAGTGTCTGATATCAAATATGTCAGCAATAAATAGTTGTAGTAAAAACAAATGAGTTAAGTAGCACATCCTAAATAAAAAATATGAGCTTGTCTGTCTCCAAATGCAACTATCATTTTTTATGGGCAAGAATAGTGTTTTATTAAACTTTTTTTTAACTCCAATGCCAATCACAGGGCCAGAAATATAACGTATATTTTATTAAATAAATTAATACTCAAACAGATTTTAAAGAGACATAACTAAATGAAAAGATAAGCCTAAATGTACAAATTCTAAAACTTATTTTCACCAAACAAACAAACAAAAAAAGCATTGTTTCCTGATCAAGGCCATTTGTCCCTTATTTAGCAACATCGTTTTGCTTACAATAAGCCCTGATATCATAGGCTAATACAAGACCTCCTTCTGCTGCATACCCCAGTTATAACCTAAATTGCATCCCTCATTTTCCCTTCAAATAAGCAAAGTATTTTTTGCTAATGAAAAAAATTAAGATGCTGTGTATTTTAGAGATAAAAAGAGGCATTTGCTCAGAGCACAGCATCTAAAATAAAAAAATTGTGTCAATGTTTTTTCACTATGGACACTAATATGGGTGGCATTTACTATCTACCATGTGTTGAATTGAGTATCACATTCTAGACTTTGGTGAAGTTAGTATTTCATAATGACAAAAACATGGCCTGAGGAATCAGAAAAACCTAGAGTGGCTGATTCCTGGTTCTGGTACAGACTAAGTGTAGAACCTTGGAAAAATTACTTAAGTGCTTTAAATATGAATACCTTCAATTATAGATGAACAAAATAATATCTAACTCACAGAGCTTATAAGGATTAAATGCACAACCCTGTGAAAGTCTCTTTTCTTTAGTTCCTCTTAAACTACCTCTATAGCTTTCTTCTGAAAAGGCTGGAGGTTTACAAAACGATCATTTTCCCAGATGCTCTGATTTCCTGACTACTTCATAGTTCCAAATGATGGAGTCTATGATGTTTGGCAGTAACCACCAATAATTGGATTGTTCTTTTCCTAATGTAGGTACCCTCCATGGGTAATTTTGCCTAAAGAGAACTCACATTCAAATCTGCAAGAATGTTTAAGGAGTTGTCAAGGCTCTGGTTCAAAATTTAAACCAGACAGTCAGGGAATGGAAAAATTATCACATTTTTCTCTAGTCAAGGCACTTTATTTGATTTTCCCTCATCTGATTTGTGATACTAACTAAACTCATTACTCTGGGTTCTCTAAGGTTCTTAGTCCCTTGACACTTAACATACATTTCTCTCTCAAAATGTCCCAATTCTACAATTACAATTCTTGTTTTTTGGAATTATTGCTTATTCTATGGGCTTTAAAAGAAGTTAATTTGGAATAAAAAGCTGAGCAATGATGTCTTTGTTCTTGGCTATATTTCTCTATCCCAAAGCAAATGGAAAACTTTCAAAGCTGCTTAATTGTTGCCAAAAAAGTCAGAGATTACTAAGAATCTCTAGAAGATGAATTCTTAATAAGTATTTAAAAGCATTACCTACCAAAACAATGTGCACAAAATTCCAAATCAGGGAATATGAAAAGACTCTTTTTATTAATATTGACAATTGTGCCATACTCCATTATCTTCCAAAAATTCTGAATTTTTTCTCAGTTCAGAATATAGTTTCCCACTAACAACAAAATAAAAACTAAGTATTTCACATTTATAACAATGTCTGTGTATAGTAAGTGCCCAATAGATGGTAGCTAATATTTCAACCAAGTAAGGTGGCTTCCTGTAGAAAAAAATAACACAACTTTCCTTTGTTCTATTGAATTGGGACCATTTATATCCCATATAATTTTGTAAAGAGCCTTTCTTTAAATTATGCTAGGGCAAAGCACAGAAATATTTGCCACCAATTGTATTAACTATTTTTATTTAGAGTGCATATTTTAACATGAATTATTTTTTTCATAGTTGATGTCATCATCTATAGTTTCTTTATACAAACATTGTAGCAAATCAGTGAATTAATTTAGAATGGCAGCTATGTCTTTCATATATTAACTTTATGTCATAATGGTTTCATTTGCCTACTTCTAAGTTCCCATCTTCAGAGACTGAATATTAACTAAAAACAGCAATACATTGGTTAAATTATCAGTTTGAATTCATTTTTGGTCAGTTGCTAAAACACCATCTGAAAACGAGTCGATTGTTAATATTTTTTATATTACAGTGTTTAACAGTAAACACTATATGGATGATAAAATATTAAGCATTTGTGACTAATCAGAAATATAATTTATCTGAAATAATAGTAAATTAACACAAAAGTAATAGTTATCATAATCTCCATAAAGATAGAACTTTTAGAACTATAGAGACCATTGTTGGGGGAAAATCATCAAAACATTATTTCATTCTCTGTTTCACAGGTGGATTGGAGGAACATTTTGGACAGGTTCCAAATTTTCAAACCTGGTTTTAGAGATCATGTAATGCCCCTCACTGCCTCCTGTAATCTATAAGTAATAAAATCAAAGTTCTATAGCTTTAGTTCACAAATGGCTAAAACAACCTTGTGTTCTTTCCCTTTGTTAAAACAATTTTATTCTTAAAACCTTTTTTCTTTTTTACTGTTTTTATATCTAGGAATCATATCCGTTTCTTTATTTTAAAGGAAGGTTAGAAGGTGCTTAGCTGATGCTGTGTAGCTAGGAATTTAAAGGAATTTGAAATAAGAATCTATGCTCACTTCAGACATGGCTCAGTTGGGTATTAAAACAGTTATGTGATTCACACGGATCTCAGCATAAAAAACAGCAGACGGAGCATGGCTAAGCTCAAGAAGCTACATGCATTCTCACAAGATCTTTACTTTTTACTTTTCTTTCTTCACCAGAACAAACGGTCCGAATTTCATAACAAGTTGGCCTGGGCATTGTTGGAGCAAGAGACCTCCCATCATTGTTGATCCTATATTTTTGTCCTTTTCTCCTGAGTTTTATCTTTCCTTAGGTACTTTCAAGGTGAGAGTTAGAATTAAAGATTGAAAAAAGATTTCAAATACTATGAGAGCCTTTGGCGAGGCTGTATTTGTTCTAGTTAATAAACTCAAAAGTTTAAACCAGAAAGACTATGCTAACCTTATTTCCTAAACACTGTATAAAAGAAGCAATACATAGAAGCCATCTGTATTTTAAGTTTATGAAGTTTTTATAAATTTAATAAACCTAGTCATTTGCTAACATATGATGATAACATTTATGGATTAAAACAAATGTGTCTTGGCAGACAGCTTCAGATAAACACATGGCTGCACATAGAGCAAGGAGTGATCACACAGAGGAAAAGTAGAGATCTGTTGCCAAAAAAAAGAAAATGTCCATTACATTTTTTCCACAAGAAAATGTTGTTGTCTGTTAAACCCTAAGCATGATATAGATATAGATATAAGTTCATTTCCCTTAAAATAATTAAGTGTCATTAGGTAAAAGGCATAGGGAAGAACATTAAACTATTCTTCTGCATCATGAAATATTTAAAAATCCAAAAGCTCCATGTAACTATACAAAGTCACACTTAAGAATATTATAGTTCAGTTTCACAGGCATAACTCATCTAAACTCTTCAATTTATGGATTAGTTTATTCTTTTATTCAACACAATTTACAAATCTGAACTACATACATTTAATTGGAAAGGAAAATAACTTACAGAACTCTGAGGATAAAGTTAGGAACAGATAAAAAGTCAAAACAGGAAGCATAAGCATGGTGTCTTAAGATATAGAGCACAATAAAAACAGGCAGACATAGCCCACAGTATATGAAATCTAGGCAAGCAACGAAATTTTTCCATAGATAACACGGCCCTGGGCGTGAGATTGGGTTCCCAAAGCAGGCTTCCAATTGGAGAGAAAGGAATCACTTCCCCAAACAAGATAGCAAGCATGATTAGCCAGTTTGAATCAGATTGTTAACTTATTACTTTATTAAGTTATTCATTGTTTTTAAATGTATTAGGTGGTCTCTGTGTCATTACAAATATTACATTAGGTCTAAGAGATAACATGATAAATAAAACAGAATATCTACCTTCAAAACTGAGCTCTGCAATATTCAAAAACCGTTAGATGAGGTCACATTTGCAATGCATTTAGAATATGGCAAGTACCATATAAGGATTTCACAAGTAAACTACAAAATAAACAATGCACATTTGCAATGACAATTTGTGGGATAAAGGAACTTAGGCATGAAGTATAAACACAAAGCTTCATGTATTTGAACTGGACCCCTCCGATTTTCTCTGCTCAGCGTCTTCTCTCTTCCTGGGAACTAATAAAGAAAGGTCTTTCTCTTTCAGGTAGATGAATCAGAGAATAGGTGAATTCAAAAGCTGTTCTTGACCACATTTTGTCTGCAGACCAACAAGCAGGAACAAAAGTAGTTGAAAACTAGGGAGAAGAATAAAGGAGATATACAGGGAGAAGTTAATGGACACAGCGAGCAGTGGGGACAAGCTAGGGAGAACAATGAGATAAAGGAGGGAGAGAGAAAGAATGTCCAATGTTTTCCAGTGCTCGGTTTGCTTGTTTCTGTCTTTTTTTGAGACACACACTCCTCAGACCTTGAATTCCCAGAAATATCACAGCACTTTTGCAATGAATCCATTTTTTTCACTCTAGCTAAACAACAGAAAAACCCAACTCTTGGAAGAAAATGTCAAGTCCGGAACACGACTAAAAGAAAGGATGAGTAAATAAATTGACATCTGTTTTGGACAAGAAACCCGATGCAAAATTTCAAACATAGGTGAAGTTTTTGCCTAGATCTATATTTCTTTCTTGTTTAAACTCCTGTTTAATGCCTAGTGATTTTTTCACATAAATATATGAGCCATGTATTTGTAATGTGAATCCATCTCTTACATGTTCAAGTCAAAGTTCTTTTGGTCATAAGTAGCACAATTTGATCAGGCTAACTCATATAAAAATGACAGGAATCATGAAAAAACTATAAGACATACCTAAGTCTTCAGAATTTAGAATAAAGAATCAGAAAGGTGCCAGTTTTTAAAGAAGCTATTCATTTCCTATCTTCTGAGGTTCCTGTGATCTCTTCTCTGTACAAATTTGTTAAAGTTCTCCCTGGGAAGACTGTCATTCTCAGCTTAATCAAGATTTCTGTACATACCATTAACTTGAGCTTGATCATGGCCTGAGCCAGCCATTGTACCCGCTCTGATCCATATCCTATCTCAGCTTCCCATGGAAACTTACTGATTAATCCCAGTGTCTTAGAATTAAAGAGAAGGGAGAGAAAGCATGTGTTTAGTTGCGAGGTAACTGATTTCTCATTGATTGGACCTGATTCATTTAAACAATCATCACCAGAAGGTCACGTGATTCAAAAAGGATGTCCTATTCTAGGCCCTATGGAAGGGCAGCTTCTTTACAATAGTTCATGGGCAGACAGACAAACTGACAGACAAGTGTGGCACATGAGATATTTGCATGTTCATTTGAAGAGTATATTTATGAATCGAATTGATTTGTAAGTGAATGTGGAATTGACATTTTCTATCTTTAATCAAGGCAAGAGACTTTGGATTGAAGTAATTAAATTAATTGATTAGTAAAAATTGATGAAATGATTTAACAGATTTTCTGTTTCAGATTCATTTTAGCTCTATTATATATACATACATATATATATAGAAATTAAAACAATCTGAGATAAAATATAAATGATATATTCCTGAAATTTCAAATTAACTGACAGGATAATTTGTTAAAATGATTCTTATGACCCTTTATTGTTTATAAAGAAATACTCAGTTTTGTCTTTCCAACTCCTCTCAGCTGGAGGAAACAAGGCTCAACTTTTAAATCCCACTTAAAACAGCATTTCCTTACCCTCTGAGAGATTTTCTTTGTTCACTAGTTCTAACATTTTATTTTTTTCAACTATTTCAGCATTAATTTTCAATACTACTAAGTTGTTTCTTATGATAGCTTTTACAGAGAACTGTATATTTTATATGTTGCTACTGTATAAAATATATCTACTAGCATATATATTCCTTATTGGTAGAGATCATTTTATACTTTTCTACATCCCTCAGATACACATAAACATTATTGATTCAAGTAATATCACAGATTTTAAACAGGAACAAAATTCTCAGTGACTGTTTTTTTCTAAATCAAATTAAATTTGACTCTGCACAGTCCTCAACTCAGATTCCTCTTACCTGATAGTTAACAAATAAATAAATAAACCTCTGTCATTGACTCTCCGTCTCTTCACTCTACCAGGTACCTGAGAAGGTCCCCAAGCTATTTCTCATGTTAACACATGTGATGCTATGTCCCATAGTTTGATCAACTTATTATTCAGTTCAGATGGTTCCCAGATTGTGGACATCTCCATTGCTTTAGTGTCCATTGAGAATTCTTGCCATGACAGGAAGCCCACGTTATACAGCCCAGCCATCCCATACACAACATGATCCATGGATACATTTCCTTCTGAGCTCCTGCTACCACGCCACAGTGGCATTGTTCTGCTGGACTCAGGTCCTGCTATACGGAATTAACCAGCATCCCTTTCTCAGCACTGGAAATGTCCTCATTTCACTCCCTCAGGGTTGGTAGTTTCTACTTCCCTCCAAGTCCTTTCCTCCGGACTCTCTGTCTTTTGTGATGAAGGTCTGGATCTCTCATAACTTTTCTTGAAAGAACCTGCAGAGATTTAATGTTGGTCTCTTTTTCTATTGTTTGGTACAGCAACTTAAAAATGCTGAAATATGTTTTTTTTCTTGCTGCATCCCCTTGATACATTAGCACAACATACACCATTTGACATTAACAAAAAAGTTTTTAAATGTGTGGTTTAATTTGTAAATATTTTAGTTCACAGAACTGTAAGTGGAGAGAAGTAGTCTTGGAACTTAGAATTTTCAAGACCACAATAAGCCAAGCCTATTAACTTGAAACTTCAATTGTATTGACGGAAGACAGTATTACTTTGACCTCACAGCAGACAGTATTAATTGTATGCATTGCACATTATTGAACATGAGCAATGTTAAAAGAAATCTAATAAATTATCTTACTTCTCTTCTTGCTAAATTCTAAATTGGACTATTTCCATAGTATAACGTTTGCTCCAGATGAAAGGAAGTATTGTTCATTATTTATAATAAGTATCTGACATCATGGATCAAATAATTAAATCATAAAATTGGCAATGCTGACCTGACATTCAGGAATAATACAGAACATAGAAAACTGATATTTAAAAATAATAGCGCCTTCCTGAAGTACTTGTATGGTAAATTCTTACAAAAATGAATTGTGAAAGAGAACTGAGTTATTTGTAAAGCTTAAACATGTGTGCTTCTAATGATAGAAACAATATTTAAGAGCATTCACACGACAGCTTGAAATAAGATAGAAAACTGTTAGTGGAAACAAGTCAAATAATATATATTTAAATTATATATACATCATGAATTATACATACATGAATAAACTGAAAATATCATCACTGCAAGATGTCATGTTAAGGCAGATAAAAGATCTAGAAGTTTCCATCCTCTGGAAATCCCCTAAGTACCAAGAACAGAGTTAAAAAAAAAAGTAAAAGTGATTTTTAAACATTAGTTGCTATTGCCAAAAATGAGTTACATTCATTTTTTTTGCCCTCTGAAATGGGTAGACCAAATATTAAATCTTATGCTTGAAAATTTACAGAGTTCTGTGAACCTGATTAAGGTCTGTCAAGAACGATTCCAAACAATGTGCAGGAAGTTATGTAAAGTGAGAAACTTGACAAAAAAATGTTATGCTCAGTTTCCCAACTTTCAGAAAGACTTTAGGACATCAAGCCTTAGGATCAGTCCAAATCAGATGTTTCTTTAAAAAATAATGTGAGCATTTTTAAAGAATATTAAAACAATTTATGCTTTTAAGTTTAGAGTCCTTAGCAGTTTTCCTGAGCCCCTTCCTCCACAGTCCCTCCCTGTCCCACCCTATACTATAAATACCTGTGTAATTAGAGGAAACATTTTACCAATACATTATTTCCATTCAGCTTGCACATTATGCATAGAACATATATTTTCTTGTCCATGCTACATACGAGCTTCCAAAATCTGTGTAAATTTATCCTGGGAAGAGTTAAATTAAGTGAAACATTTATTTTGGACTTTTAATACCTCTAAATATTTGTGTATTCACATTATGTTTATTTTATTTTAAAATACATGCTTGACGTAATATATAGGATATGGTAGGTAGTTGTCTAAGATGAGTCTAAAAGACCCGAACACCCTGGTTCATGGCGTTGTGTAATCCCATCCCCTGAGTAACTCATTCTAACCAAGAGAAACTTGCAACACTGGGGAGTCACTGCCATGATTAGGTAACAAGAAAGTATGATTTCTGTCTTGCTAGTAGGTTCTCTCTCTTGCTACCTTTAATGAAGCAAGATGCCACGTGGAAAGGCTCATGAGATAAGAAATCGAGGGCAAACTAGAGTCAACATCCAGTAAGTATTCAAGTTCCTCAGCCCACAGAAATTGAATCTTATCAACAAGCACTGAGAGTTAGAAGAAGATCCTCCTGAAGTTGAGCCTTTGGATAAGACCCCAGCCCTGCTTGATACTTTGATTGCAGCCTCATGAGTGGTTCTGAATTAGAGGACTCAGCTAAGCCATGCCCAGACTCTGACCAGCTGTGAAAAAATAAATATACATAGTTTTCAGTTGCTGAATTTGTGTTCATTTCTTAGACAGTAATAGATAATGAATACATAGAATAATACAAGTATAAAAATAAAAGAGAAAAATTTAAAATGTCAGAAATTGTCAATATTAAGAGTTTTTCTGCCCCTTCAAGGTACGTTTATATCCTCTGAGATATTTCCTATATTAGTTCGGGTATGCAGATCTAGCGTTAATAATAACAAAATACCACCATCCACTCAGTTGCTTGCATCATAATTCATCTATCCTTGTCCCTAACATCCATTCAATCACGTAGCCCAGCTAATTCACACTATTGAAAATTTCTCACGTCCACCCACTCCTCTTTCCCTACTGCTTTCACCATTATCTGGCCTCTGAAATGCTACGTCAGACCCTCTCTGTTCACTCTTTACGGGCTGTTTTTCCCCCTCGGATCCATTCTATTTACATAATCCAGAATGTAATTTTAAAATTCAACTCTGATCAGGTTACTCCTTTTTATGTCTTTTGTATAATAATGTCCCAAATCT
>CAUYSK010034661.1:0-17885 GCA_963575035.1 Avahi laniger
TTATCCTAAGGGATAAATTGCAAGTGCTGAAAGAAGTGCTGAAGTATCCATGTGCAAAGAGATCTGTAACTAGGAAAAACTAAGAGGCCCAATAAGGGAATGAATAAATAAATTACATCCGCACGATGAAATACCACGACCTCACTGTAAGTTGTATGCACATAGGCCGGGTGCCATAGTTTACGCCTGTAATCCCAGCACTTTGGGAGGCTGAGGCAGGCTTCCTTGAGGCCAGGAGTTTGAGATCAGCCTGAGCAACGTAGCAAGACCTCATCTCTACAAAAAATAGAAAAATTAGCCAGGCTGTGGTGGCGCCTGCATGTAGTCCCAGCTACTAGGGAGGCTGAGGCAGGAGAATCACTTGAGCCTAGGAAGGAGTTTGAGGAGGTTGCAGCCACTACACTCTAGTCTGGGCCACAGATCAACCTTGTCTCAAAAAAAAAAAAAAAAAATTATGCTCTTAAGTATATATTTATTGACAAGAAAAGGTTTTCACAGTATCTTTTTTTTTGAAGACGGAGTCTCGCTCTGTTGCCTGCCTGGGCTAGAGTGTCGTGGCATCAGCCTAGCTCACAGCAACCTCAAACTCCTGAGCTCAAGCAATCCTTCTCCTCCTGAGTAACTGGGACTACAGGCATGCACCACCATACCCAGCTAATTTTTTCTATGGATTTTTAGTTGTCCAGCTAATTTCTTTCATTTTTAGTAGAGATGGGGTCTCACTCTTGCTCAGGCTGGTCTCAAACTCCTGACCTCAAGCGATCCTCCCGCCTCGGCCTCCCAGAGTGCTAGGACTACAGGCGTGACCCACCGCACCCGACCTACAATATCTTGATATAAAGAGTAAGTTTCCTGACAGTTTGTGAGAGGCAGCTGTTGCTTAGCGGTCAAGACTTAAGAGCACACAGGCTGTGTCGAGACGGACACATGGATCCATTAATTTGCTGTGTGACCTTGGGCTGGTTAAGTAAATGTTCTGAGCCTCAATTTAGTCATCTCTAAAATGGGGATAAAACAGTATCCCTTATAGTCGTGAAGATTAAATGAGATCATTTCATTCATTTTACAATATTTATTGAACATCTCTGTGGCAGGCAAACAGTTCTTGCCCTCTGAGAGCTTCCAGTCTAGCAAAAAAAAAAAAAAACCAGACATTGAACAAACATAAAAATAAATAACAGATGATGGTACAAGTGATTAAGGGAAAGTAATGGATGTGAAACTAATGAGGAACCTGACTTGTGATGTCAGGAAGACTCTGAAGAAATAACATTTAAGATGAAACCTAAAATTATGAGGAGAGAACTGCATCTGGTATAGCTGGCAGGCACAAAGGCCTTGAGGCAGGAGGAGCTGCTGCCAGCCAGCACTTGGCATAAGTTCTGGTATATACTAAGTGCCAATACAAGGTAGCTATTGTAATTGAAAAAATAAGGATCTATGTGCTCACCTGGAACAGCCGGTTGTCACTTGCGATTATGGGAGTGGTGGGATTTGGGGTAAAATTTTTTTTTGGCATTTCGGTGTCGTTTAAATTACTTTCTATAATGAACATGTATACCTAATGAGAAATAAAGTCATCTTATATTTTGGGAAAACAAGACAGGAATGTTCTCTTCATTGTTTACACACAGGAGAGTTGGCGTAGACTGTACCAGTCTCACCCTGAAAGAAACAGAAAACCGAACCCTGCTTTGGACCCCAGCCCTGGGCTGGAAGGTACCATCTTCAGCAGTGCCTCTCAGCGGCTCTCACAGCGCTCCTCACATTGGTGTGTGACTGTCTCCCAGTCTGGCAGGCTGCAGCAACAGCTCCCATACCACTCACTTTGGCCCAGTGCCTGACCCTCAGCCTCAGTAACCGGCAGAGGGCTGCCATAAGCACCAGAGGCCAGGAAGGCAGGCAAAGCACTTCCCACTCTGCAGCTGTTCCCATGGTTCCCAGCTGAATCTGCCCAGAGGCCATGGTGCCTGGCCAAGTGGCCTGAGGGGGCACAAATGAAGGCTCAGTGGAAATGGCAGAAGAATGGCAGCTCCGCTGGACCCGAACCTCAGCACAACACTGATATCTTCCCTCTGGCCCCGGATCCCACCTAACTGAACATCTCATCCAGGTGGCACCTTACCCTGGCTGGGAGGAGGACAGAGGCTGGCTCTGAGGGGTGGAGTGGCCTTTGACAAAGTCATTCCTTAGCACCTGGGCTCATCTGAAAACGGACAGATTGGACTAGGTGACCATTATGTTTAGACATCTACCATGGATTGGGCACCTACTACAGGTCATAGAAGAGACCTTTACATATGATTTTCACTTACTTCCTCTGACACCTGCCCTTTCAGGCCTTTGCTCACAGTGCCTGTCCCCTTCTCCCTCTTCCCATAATCTTTGAGGACTCAGTTCAGATACCACTTCCTCCAGGAAGCCTTCCAGCTAGATTAACCAAGAGCACGTACCCCACTGTTTGAAACAGAGGTGGGATTAAACCAGTGGGTAATAACAAGTTTGGTTTTGGATAAACAGAAACCTAGGCAATGAAAGTTACCAGATGGTGACAGGCAGGTGTCATTAGCTTTGAGGTCTTAGATGGTATGGCTGCCCAAAAAGAAAAGAGCAGACACAGCCCCCAAACAACTTCATTTGAACAGAGACAGATGAAGAGGAACCAGGAAGAGATAGAGCAGGCTCAGACAGAGGGCAAAGATCCAGGACAAGCCTGGGAGGATCATCTTGAGAAGGAGGAGCTGTCAACAGCATCTCTATGAGGACAATGACTGGGGAGGGCAGAGGAAGATGTGGGGCTGGGATAAGGAGGAAGACAGGCTGTGGACTAGGGAGGTTTTGCCCCAAGGGGGACATCTGGCAATGTTTGGAAACATTTTTTGGTTGTCATAACTGGGGGGTTGCTCCTGGTGTCTAGTGGGGTAGAGGCCAGTGTTGCTGCTAAATATCATACAACACACAGGACAGCCCTCCTCACACACACAACGAAGAATTATCTGGCCCCAAATGTCAATAGTAGTACTGTTGGGAAACCATGCTTTAAAGCTGTGGTACCCAAACCCTGGGCTGCAGCTACCCAGCCTGTTAGGGACCCGGCCACAGAGCTCCGCACCATCCCCCACGTCAGTGGAAATTGTCTTCCATGAACTTGGTGGGGGGCAGGGGAGACCCACATGGCAGGAGGTGAGTAGTGGCAAGAACAAAGCTTCATCTGTATTTATAGCAGCTCCCCATCTCTGGCATCATTGCCTGAGCTCCGCCCTCTCCCCTACCCCACAACCCTGCCGATGGAAAAATTGTCATCCATGAAACCAGTCCCTGGTGCCAAAAGAGCTGGGGACTGCTGCCTTAAAGGATATAGAGGAGCTCCCAGATTCTCCAAAGGTGCCATAGACCAGGCCTAGAAGCTCAGAGTCAGGAACAATGTCTAAGATCCACTGAAAACATCACTGTTGCCACCACTGGGCATCCCTGGCACTGGTCCCTGAACTAGCCACTAGAACTACCACTCCACTGCTGCCCATGGTACCTGTGACCACTGTTGCCATACAGGGTGGGTACATCCAATTGGTGGAGCTGAATCCCAGCTGCCGGGGGAGGTTGGACACACAAGTGCCCTAGGACCTTTATAGTTGGAAGGGGATGCAGGCTCTGTCTGCAGTAAGGCTCAGAAGGTGGACTTCCCAGAACAAGTGACTTTAACAATAGTGGCAGCAAAGGGAAGGTGAGAGGGGGCAAGCAGAGTGGTTCTGTTTCTTTGTCCGAAGGGAGCCCATTTGAGGTAGAAAGGACAGGATCAACTACGATGGAGAGAAGCTGAGGGTGCAGTGGGAAGAGTCCAGGAGGAAGGAGGCAGCAGATGGGGTAGACAAGAAGGCAGAAAAGACTGGGCCCTCTCTGTGGCTCTGCATACAGTCGGCACTCATTAAATCAATGGGATGAACAAAGAACCATCAGAGAAGGGCACCTATCACTGAGAAGTCACTTACATTCCAGGTACGTTCTGCCTATAAACAGGTTGTTATCCTTTCAACCAGCTGGGCATTCTGAGATGGGGGACCCAAGGATCTGAGGGAGAAGTGCCTGGTTCTGATGACAACTGCCAACAGGATACAGCCTGTGCTAGTCCCAAATTGCCCAGGACTTCCCACCACACTAGGCTGCCTCCCTCATTGCTCTGCAGTTCCTCAGCTCTGCTTCAAATTACAAAAATCGTGCTAAGACAAAGCCCCTTGAAGTCATTCAGTAGGACACCCAGCCAAAGCTGGAACCACCTCTGCACTGTCCTGAGGTATCCTTTAACCTCCCTGCCACCCCAAGAAAGCTAGGCCCACTGCCAAGCAGGCCTGGTTCTTAGAAAGCTTTCCTCCAGTTAAGCAGGGAGGCTAATCACCTTCCCTTGCTGAGTCAGCAACCAAAATGCCTCTCCAACACGAAGGACAGGGAGAGGCTGGGGCCTGGTGCTGACCCCCAGCTCCAGCCGCTGGCACCAGGACAGGTTAAACTGCTGATCCAGTGAATCTGACCCTTTGCCGTGGTACAGCCCTTTAGTTCACAAACTCCAGTGTCCATCGTCTCATGTGATCCTCACAGAAATGTGGCTGGGGTCACGCAGGCCGGGCGACAGTGGGGAGGGCTGGGGATGGAACCCAGGTTTGTCAGGTCAGTCCTGTCACCTGGCCCTGCCTCCACTGCCTAGAAGGGGACCAGGTGGCTGGTGGGCAGTTCCGATGGGAAAACTTCTCCAGCCCGCCTCCCAGCTCTCTTGTAGCTGCTTCTTGTCCCTTTACTTCTGAGTAACTGATGGGATGCAGGATGTTCTGGGCCCTTCTATGAGGCCTCCCTAAAGCCAGGCTTCCCTTTGCTGCCCTAGCCCCATAGGGGGGCCAGCCTCAGAGAAACAGGGTAGGGCTGGGCAGGGGATTCAGACACTATCAAATTCATTTTGCCAGTGAAACCACAGCACAGGAAAGGGAAGGGAAGGGATGGGCCAGGATTGCTCAGCAAGTCTGATGGGCTAAGACTCGGGTATTGCTTGGGCTCTGGGGATCTAGGATGGTTGTGTGTCTCTGTTCCTTTAAGAGGCAGACTCTGGCTAGGCAAGGTCAAAGAGGCAGAGCTAGAATTCCCATCAAAGCCCCCTCCCTCCTCTACTTGGGAGGGGCAGGACTGAAGAGCAGCTGCCCCTACCGGGGGCCACAGAAACCACACCACCCACTCAGAGCTAACTCCCCAGCAGCTTCCCTGCCCTGAGGCCACAGGTCTTGCACACCTCCTGAGACGGAAGCTCACTGTCCTGTTGGACCAATGCAGCTCAGAGCAGCCCTGCCATTACAAAGCACAGCCTCCTGCAGGGCTGCAGCCAGAACCCTACAGCCCCCACCTACAGGTCGAGTGTCCTCTAGCACTGCCAGAGAGGACAAGTTGACTCCTTCCTGTGCCTGCTCAATGACTGTCCCCAGATACCTGAGGACAGAGATCATGTTGCTCCAAGGTCTTCTTGGGCTAACCACCCTCCCAGCATACTTCCAAGTCCCTTCTCAACACTGATCCCTTGTCAAGGGCAGTGCTGAGGCAGGAACAGGAGGCCTAGGCCAAGCCCTGCTTCTCTGCTCTGCTGGGGCCTGAGGCTTCTCCTGATGAGGCAGAAACATCCTCTAAACTGGTTTCTACATCCCTAAGGGACGCTGGTCCCCTCAGTCCCCTCACCAGCCTCAGTCAGTCCAAAGGGTTTGCTGGCTTTTATTGTCTCTGTAGAGGGACTGGGACCTGCACTGGGCAGCTCAGTGACAAGTGGGGCCAGCAGCAGGGGTGGCACCTTCACCCATGGCTCAGAACCTGGTTCTGCTGCTTCCCCACAAAGGGTGGGAACCAGCCGGCCAGTGGTCCTAACCCACCAGGAAGGTCCAGGCCAGGACCCCTCCACCCGCCCCCAGTAGTCTCCACAGGGTCGTGTCTGCAGCACAGTGTCCTCTGAAGGCCCCTAGGAGGAAATCCAGCTCTCTTAGGTTCAGTCCCTTCAGCTGGGGCTCAGACCTGGCTCCAGGGGGCAGAGCAAATGTGGCCTCCATGTCCGGAAGTGGCTGGCGCTCACCACCACAGCTGATGCTACTGCACCACAGCCACCCCACCGCCTCCTCTTCCTCCTGACTGGCCTCCTCCTGGTGCCCTCGAGCCCAGAGCCCAAGGCTACAACTCAGACTGGGATCTCGAGATCCTTGGGCCTTTTCGGATCTCTTTCCGCTTCTCCTCTTTCTTCCGACGTTTCTCTTCTTCTCTCAGGGCCTTCTGAAAAGGGTCGGTGCTGGGAATGAACTGAGGGGAAGAAAAGAACGGTCTAATTTAGTTTGCCAGCAGCAAAGCGTCTGTTCTGAACTAGGCTGCTGGTGGGTTATGGGAACAGCAAGGTTGCTTGGACACAGGCCTTCCTCTAGACATGGGCTTGGAGGAAAATGCTGAGTGGGTCTTGAAAGATAAGCAAGAGTTTGCCAAGCAAACAGGGTAAGGGAAGAGACAGGCCTTCTAGGCAGAGGGACAGATGCTGAGGCATAAAGAGGCAGCCCTGCCCTAGGAAGCATGGCCTCCTGCAGGGCTGCAGCCTGCCCTGCTACAGGTGGAGTGTCCTCCAGACTCCTCCAAGGTGAGGGGGCAGAGGGGCTGAGACCACCAAAGACCCCAGGAGCCACACCTGTCACACCCTTTGCTGCAGCTGCAGGGGAGGCCAGCAAGAGTCACGGACAATAGGCAGGCTGCCACTTGAGAATAATTCGCAGTCTCTGGGAGGAGCCCAGGCAGGCATAGGTGTATCAGAAGTCAAACTGGCAGGCCTGAGCAAAAGGTGGGACAAAGAGACGGGAACACAGGGTGAGCAGGAGTGGCAGGGGTGAGGACTCTGCGGGGAGGGGCGGCATTCTCCAGCTGTAGTCCCAGGCCTTTTGCTCTCCTAACCCACAGCTTCTGTTAGCCTATGTGGCCAGTTACCCCTCAAACTGGCATCCCCATATCTAAACAACTGACACCTCCTTTAGGATGTCCCATATGCACCCCAAACTCAGCATGGTTCAATCTCCCCAAAGCCCAGTTTCCCTCCAGAGTCTCCATCTTGATGAGCAGTGGTGCCCCATACTCCTGTCTAAGAGAGAAGGGCAGAGGGAGGAGTCCCCAGCCCCAGCTGGCACGCCCTCTCCCTCCACACGGAGTCCATCACCATGGCCTGGCTCATTTCAAATCCTAAGTCTCTCTCAAACCCGGCTACTTCTCTCTGTCTACCCCCATCACCACCTCCCCCTCTGCATGACTCTAGGAGCCTCCCAAGGTCTCTCCATATCTACTTTGGTTCCTCTCAAGCCATTCTCCTTACTGCAGTTAGAACTTTTCAAAACATAAATCTGGTCATGTCACCCTCCAGCTTCCAACCCTTCCATGGTTATCCATGACTCTCAGGACAAAGTTCTACCCAGGGCATCTGCAGGCCCACCCTGCCCACTTCTCGGTTCCTGCCTCATGCTCCCCACCTTTCTGCTCTTGGATTCCCAGTTCCCGCCCACTTCAGGCCTTTGCATATGCTGTGGCCTAGGTCCGGAATGCACTTTCCAGCCCCTGACCCTCTGCCACACATTAGGTAGGTACGGCTCAGCTGTCACTGCTCTGACTTCCAGCCAGGCCGGCCTCCTCTGTGGGGGGCTCGCTCGCTCTCAACTTTGTGGTAATTCCTTCTCAGTGCTTCACCCTGTGATCACCCCCAAGACAGCACCTGTGACAGGAGGATCGCCATCAGGTGTTGCTCACCATAAGCCCTTAGCTTGGTCCACCTGGCTTCTCAAGAGCACCCAGTATGTTTTTTTAAAAGACTGAGCCATGTTAGAATATGAAATATAGTACAGCAGGTCCTCCAACAACATGGTTTCATTCAAGGTCGTGTCACTATCATGTTGATGAGAAAAAAAAATCAATTCCTGGCTGCGGCCACTATCTGTGGGGAGTTTGCACGTTCTTCCGTGTGCACGGGTTTTCTCTGGGTACTCGTTTCCTCCCACATCCCAAAGATGTGTTTATAGATTCCCTGGCATGTCTGCACCGTCCCAGTCTGAGTGTCTGTGTGTGTGCATGTGCTGTGTGAACATGCCCTCCGATGGGATGGCGTCCTGTCCGCGGTTGGTTCCCACCTCGTGCTCTGAGCTGCTGGGAAAGGCTCTGGCCACTCGTGACCCTGAACTGGAATAATTTGGTAAATAATTATCTTAATTTGCTTTTATTAATCTGTCTTAAATGTATGTATAGTTCACATTTATTTCAGTGTTTAACGTCCTAAGTGTTTTGGTCTTTATTTAGAAGTTTTCATGATCAGAAATATGCTGTAGGAACTTAACTCTTGTTTGTATCAATTAGCCTACAGAAAAATTGGTTTTATTATACATTGTTTCACTTAAAGGCACAGTTTCCAAGAACCTATGAACAACATTAAATGAGGACTTACTGTGCCCAAAAGTCAGATAGTTATGTTGCAGACATGCTTTTATTTGTTCTTAGGGCAAATGTGACAAATGTTTGATCAAGGTAGACATTAAAAACAAACCAAGAGCTCCACCTTGTGGAGTAATCTACCTGCCAGTTTAGATTGAGTCATGTCTCTATAAAATAGGAGAAATCACAGATGTGTGGCCCAGAGAGGGTAAGTCACAAAGCACTAGGCCAACTGGGACCCATACACCCAGGCCCCCCACTTCCCTGCCCAGTGCTTCCCCCACCACATTCTGCTCCTGTCTCCGTGAGTAAATCCTGATCCACTGAAGAAGGTGAGCTGGGAGACCCCTCAGGCCACAGAGGACCCCACTCTCTGACTCTGGCTAGGGAAGGGCAGCTCAAGAGATCTCAGTCCCTCCAGCCTCAGCTGGCCCAGCCCAAACCTAGTTGGCTCAGAAGAGAAACATGCCCGTTCTTTCCCTGCTCCCTTCCCCACCTAGACCGGGCAATGCCTGTTCATCCCTCAAGTCTAGCTTAGATGTCTCCTCCAGGAAGTCGTCCCTGGCCATCCCCAATCGTACCTGGCTGGCCTGGGTCAGGTCATCATGCTGATGGTCAACACAGCACAGAGGTCAAGAGCATGGCTCAGAAGGCAGACCACCTGCATTTAAATCCTGGCTCCATCACTCACCAGCTCTGCTGTTGCCGCCCTGGTTCAAGCCACCATCGACTCCCAAAAAGATGAGCCCAGCAGCATCCTCACCTGTGCCCCTGCTTCCACCCTGGCCCCACCATGCTCCTCATGGCAGCCAGGTGATCCTTTTAAAGTGCTAAGCCAGAGCCCCTCAGCCTGCTCTCCCGGTCTCTCACAGCAAACGCCAAGCCCTTACAAAGATCTCTGAGGGTCTCAGGATCTGGCCTACAACTCTGCCCTCTTCTTCCCACCACCCGCTCCACCTGCTGCCATTTGCTCCCAATTCAGAGCCTTTGCGCTTGCTGTTCCTTCAGCCTGGAATGTTCTTCCCTGGGGTACACAGCTAGCTCCCTCGCTCCTTCAGATCTCTTCAGTAAAACTGTGTCCAAGCCACATGAAACAGTAACTGTACTCCCACCTTACTGGGCATTCCTTAACCACATTCTCCTGCTTTTTTTCTCCACCGCCTATGTTACCACCTACCATATTATGTTTTGTTTTTGTTTTTTTTTTTTGATACAGAGTCTCACTCTGTTGCCCAGGCTAGAGTGCCGTGGCGTCAGCCTAGCTCACAGCAACCTCAAACTCCTGGGCTCCTGGGCTCAAGCAATCCTACTGCCTCAGCCTCCTGAGTAGCTGGGACTACAGGCATGTGCCACCATGCCCGGCTAACTTTTTCTATATATATATATTTTTTTCAGTTGTCCAGATCATTTCTTTCTATTTTTTAGTAGAGACGGGGGTCTCACTTTTGCTCAGGTTGGTCTCGAACTCCTGATCTTGAGATCCACCCACTTCAGCCTCCCAGAGTGCTAGGATTACAGGCGTGAGCCACTGCACCCGGCCCATATTATGTTTTTTAATTGACCCTCTGTCTTCCCCAGTTAGAATGCCACTCCCAGGAGAGCAGGGCAAGACTGCTTCCCCAGGGGCTGGGATTCAACAAGCTTGTCCCTGTGCCTGAAAGGCCCTCCCTCCACTGGTCCACCAGCAACTTACTCATCCCATAGCCTCCACCGCCTACCTGCTGAGACTGGGCTAGGCTCCCCCTCAGGGGTCCCATAGCTCACTATGTTTCCCTCCTCCACTGGGACAGTGATCACATTGGATTGGGACTGTATTTTCCTGCTGCTTCCCCCAGCAGACTGTGAACATCTGAAGAGCAGGGACAGGGCCAGCCCCCAGGACATAGCCTGATTACAAGTTGGCTCTAGTTATGGCTCCTACAGAAGTAGAAAAGGACTCCCAGAACACTCACCAGCATGGACAGAGTGTATGAGGGGAGCTGAACAAACCTGGGGCTGCTGCTACTGGACAAGTCCACACTGGATATCAAAAAATGACTAAATCTCAGAACTGACCCCCGCCAATGAGAAGTAAAGAAAGTACACTGCTGCTATGGGTATTTCCAAGTAGAGCACATTATGATGAAACTAGATTCAATTTGTCCTGGCACCCATTCTCTCTGAGGCCCATGTTCTCACCCTCCTCCTATGTAAGGCATGCATGACGTGCAGGTTGAGAAGAGCCAGCATCACAGAAAAAAACCTTCTCCATGGGTGACCCCTTCTTGGGAAAGGCAACCTGCCATGGCCTTGAATGTCCCCCAGGTTTACTTGCTGTGTATACCAAGAATGCAAGGCCCTGACGATTCTTGACCTGGGTCATTTATCAGGGTTATGATTGCAGCAAGCAAACTTAAAGGATGTGTCATCTCAGTTCTGCATGAAGGAGTGGCAGCTACCCCAGTGGGGAAAATTATATCCCCCATTCAGCCACGTAAAGCAAAGCCACTGGCTCAACATGGCCCTTGATTCAGAGGTTTCCCTAAATATTCAGGCCTGGTCCACTGTAGTTCAGCTAAGTTAAAGCTAATGGTGTTGTAGAGAAAAGTGTTAACATAGTCAGCCTGGCAGCTACCCTTTGAAAGACAAGCTTCCAAGGTTAGCCCTAGCCTGGTGTCTGAGAACTTGCATTTCAGGAGGGTTCCCACCACCCTAACTGATAAGAGTGGTTCACTGTGCCTAACTGTGCAAGCAGTATGGTTTATGCTAAATACCTGCTTTCACTCTGGGAGTTTGCAATTTTGGTACAAGTTAGGCAGAAAGTGCCCACATGACCAGCTCCCAATGAAATCCAGGGTATTAGGTCTCTAAAGAACTTGGCTGGTATACAGCATTTTACATATATTGTCTCAGTTAGTTCCTGGGGGGATTAAGCACATACCATGTGACTCTACTGGAGAAGACTCTAGAAGCTGTGCCTGGTTTCTCCAGACTTTGTCCTCTGCATCTTTTCCCTTGGCTGATTTTGCTTTGTATCCTTTCTCTGTAGTAAATCACAGCCATGAATGCGACTGTATACTGAGTCCTGTGAATCCTCCTAGTGAGACATGAAACCTGGCAATGGTTTTGGGAACACAGGTATCTATGGGCAGCAGCAGCCATTCAGCCCCAGTGACAATGCTGGAAGACTAACTGCCATAGAGGCCAGTTAGATAATGACCTGAATTAAACACCATCACACTTGCCTAGATGACACTTCTAACAACCAGGCATGTTATATTCCTCCTGCTCACTGTTGTCGGTGACCCAAAGACTACAAACTGGCCGATCAAAGACACCCAGCCCTCTTTGGGGCCAATGGAAACAAATTGTGGTTGCAAACCAGACAGTCTGGGTCACTCATTTAGATGCCTGTAGGAAGGCTCATTCTCTGATGAGACCAACTGGAATCAAATTGCTGATCAAGCCCACGCCATCTGCATCACTGCCATTGCCACCTAAGTGTATCATTGCACTAGACATGGCAACACACCCACCACCAAGGACTGGCACAGAGCAGAGGACTCAGTATTTCTGGTTCCACTACCCGAGCCTCTGGGTGGAACGGCATGGCCCGAGATCATGAGGACTGCGACCACTTGGTCGAGTATACTGTTGCTGATCCCCTTGCAGTGGCCCATGTGGGCAAAGACAGGAGACATAACAGGTCTCTATAAATCCATAAAAATGCCCTTGTCCCACTCACACCTGACACTTCTGAATGAAAGGTCCAGGTGAGAGTAGGAAATGACTGGAGAAAAAGTGAAATTATTGGTAATGGGATGAAACACACAGATTTTGTAGCAATAGTCCTGGCACCTGGACAGGGAACACCTTAGATCCCAGAAAGTGTGGAGAACAATCGGTGTTCTCTTTGTCCTTAGACCCAGCACTGCCACTTGGCAAAACAATCCTAGGATCTGCCTAAGCCTTGATGGCAGCTGTGGCTGTCAATGTGGCCAGATGCTGGGTGTGTCAATCCGTCCACAGGATAGGAAAACTCACAAGGACACGTCAGTAGTGAACTATTCTGCTGTGCCTAACAACATCAAAGGTGGGTCCCAACAGCGGCCCTGTGCACATGGGCCAGCACAACTTGTTTCAATCTGACTGATATAAATTCATCAGCTTCTCCTGATGCCTGAGTAGCTTTGGATTATGCCATGTAGGGCAACTGAGGCTGAAGCTCAGGGCTCAGCCAAAAATTGTTAATTTGGTGACCCAAATTAAGTGCAACACGTGGGAGAGAATAGGCCATGGGATGTATCCCTGTGGGGGATGAGGGCTGCTTGGGCCCACCTATTCCCCTCGTAATTAGTGGCAATGACATCAAAGATCGTCTGGTCAATCTAAACTTTCTTATGTAGGTGGTAACAGATAACAGATTGGTAGTCAGATTAACCAGACTGAATAGCATATTCATGTGAAAATTTGAGTTAAACCAAGTAGGCTGTTGGGGCAGGCAATCTGCCATGGCCCTGAGCATCCCTGCATGTTCTTGCTGGGTAAACCAAAAAGGCAAAGCCCACTCTTTACCTGGGCCGTATCTCAGGACTGTGTTCATAGCAAGCCACCTTGAAGGCTGAGGTAATGTCTCCCCCCACACAAAGAGCAAGTTTGCTTCTGTTCACTATAAAAATGGTGAATTTCCCAAGCTCAGTGGTTTCCAGCTATGATGCAAACAAACCCACTGCACATATAGCATCCACCTGGGCCCCTCTGTGTTGCCCCTGTGGGACTTGGGCAGCAAGGTAAACCAACACAAGTAGGCCATCAGTCCAGCTACCACTTTTGTTGTAATGAATGAAGTCTGATGTCTCTGCCCTGTGTCAGAGTCTATGAAACAGGAGCAGGATGGCTTGAGGGCCTGTAAGCATTGTAAAATCCTAGAGCCCTCACAGACCAAACACCCCCTACCCCCTGACACACAGAAGGGGCCAGCCTGTGATTTGACAAGGCCACACCTCCAGCCACCATGCAGCCCTTTCTTCCTTTCCTGCCACCTCTGATCCCTTCCTCCCTCTACTGCAGCCTCTAGCCCTCAGAGCCCACCTCAGCCCCCTAGAATGAGAGTGTATGCAAGAGTGCAGGATAGAAGCCAGGAAGGTGCTCAGACACTCAAGGGCAGGGAAGAGAGTGGACTGACCTCGCCAGGCTGTCCTGACATTCCCCTGAAGGGGGGTGCCTATTCTGTGCTGGGACAGGTGTGTTCACTGCCTTGTGACTGCTGCCTCTATACCCCTTGTATAGACAGGGAGCCTGAGGCCAAGTCAAGGAGCAGTGACTTGCCCCAAAAGCTCCAGTGAGTGAGTGATGGTTTCTGGCCCCAGACCTGGGCATGTCTGGCTCCAAGCCCAAAGCCAGCCAAGGCCTCCAGCCTCCTGTGGCCCAGCAGAGACAAAGCAGACACAGACATAGGCCCCGGCAGCTCACCTCTGTGCGATCTATTTTAAATGGGTTCTGGAAGTCGGAATCTTTCTCACTGATCCCCAGCTCCTGGGACATCTGCAGATGAGGAAAAGCTGGTCATTCCCTGCCTTCTCCCGCCTCACCAGAGAGCCACTCCCTCCATGCTGGGCCCCAGGCCCCAGGCTTGGGCAGATGTGGGCCAGGGGATGACCTCAAGGGACCCAGGTCAACACAGAGCCCCTTGAAATGGGGCCTCTATGGTAAAGTGCCCTGAAGCTCAACAAAGAAAACACAACCAAGCACTGACATTCAGGCCCAACTGAAGGCAAATGTGAAGCTCCCAGCCCACCACCAGACAGAGGGCTCCTGGAACTCCTAAGCCCTGGTCCTTACCAGGCTGAGGATGGGCGAGTGGGGTCCCTGGTCGAAGACGCCCGTCTGGTTGCAGAAGCTGATGCCCCAGCGGATGAGGAGGTTCCAGTTGGAGTTGTGGTCAAAGTAATGGTGCACAATCCTTGGGAAGCGCAGTACCACATCACCGAAGAAGGCTGTGTTCTCCACCACGTGGGAGAAAGCTGGTGAGAGGACCCTGATGAGTGGCCAGGGCAGATGCCCGGCCTCTGGCCTCCTCCAGAGAATAGAGGCACCCACCAAACCCACTAAACAGAGAAGGGAACAGCACCCACTGACCACAGGCTGCCGATCATGTGTGCAGCGTGAGCCAAGGGCCTTATGTCTACCAGCTCACTGAATCCTCATAACTACTTTTAGAGGGAGATGCGGCTGCTGTTCCATTTCACAGATGGGAAACTGAGACTCTAGTAACTGGCAAATCTGAGCTGTAAACACAGGTCTGCCTATTCAAAGGCACACTTTGCTGCTTAGCTTCCTTTGCTGAGGGATCAGAGAGTTACGTGTTGTTTCACACCCGGATGCTGACGTATCCCATGAGCCTTTGCTGGACTGCCCAGACTTGGTATCCAAATGTGCAGACTGGGCTCAACACAGCCAGAGCGACTGTGAGGGGCCAGGTCTGTCAGGTCTGTTAGAAAACCAAGCCAGGGTTTTTCTTTGATCTTTTTTCTATTTTATTTCATTTTAAGTGCTTCTTAAGTTCTTATTCTGAAATGATTTAGACCTACAGAATACAACACAAAATTCCTTGACTTGGCTTCTTCTAATGTTATCATTTTATACAACCAAACTGGGAAATTAACAGCAATCTAATACTATTAACCAATCTACAGATCTTATTGGAACTTATTCAATTTTCCCACTAATGTGTTTCTGCTGGTCAACCGGTCAGTGTAGATTGAGCTTTGTTGGTGTGTTGTAGGAAAGCAGCCTGCTGCATGGCAAGAGTGATGTCATCGAGAAGCAAAAACACCATGATGACTAATGTCTGACCCCTGCATAACAAGGTCAATTCTGCACAAGGCAATGCTTATAACATAGATAACCCCTCGTAAAGATGCTCATCTAACCTCCCAGTGGTCACAAGCTTCACAAGAATGTCTGACGTGTGACCAGCTACACATGTTTTACCAAAAAAGCTTGCTATATAAAGGATAGTTTCTGGAGACCGGGTGTGGAGATCCACTGCTCCATGGCTGCCTGAGATATTGCTTCTGTTCGTAAATCCCTATTAAACATTTCTTTCTGAGAAACTGGATTTGTTGGCCTCTTTCTTTGGCCTCTCAGCTCCCTCAGCCTTTGGGGGCAGGTTTGAAAATACCTGCTCACCATGGAACATGTGTTCATCATGGTAGCAAATCCCCTAGACCCAGGTTAACATGAAGATGTAACTATACACACTAACTGTATACACAGCTCCAGAGGCAGCCCCTACTGGAGCCAGCCCTTCAGAGGGCCCAGGCAGCTCTCACCGGAACTGACCAGGCCACCCAGAGAGATTAGCAGACTCCAAAAGATATGTCAGGTTGGGTCCCAGACATGTCAGGAAGGGACCCCTGGGCTTCAGAATAATCTTGAACCTCAAAGAAATCAGGAGTCAGCTTGGTTCAGAAGGAAGAGCCAGAGCAAATCACTTGTCCTTTTTCATCTGGAAAATGGAGGAAACAGCACCTTCCCCACGGTGGTAGCAGATATTAGAGCTGATATGTATAAAGTGTCCACCATTTAATATATGAGGCTGCTGTCATCCTCTCTCCGACAGTGTAATCTACGAAATGTTAATGTTAAAATGTAGCCAGGTAATGGGGGCAGGATTATCACCCCTGAAGAGAAATTCTTGGAAGAGAATGGAGAGACAAAACATTCTTTCATCTTATTTATATATATTATTCCCACCTTGTCTAAAAAAGGACTTAAGACATTAGAACAGTAGCAAAGAGTGCTGGCAACTGCCACACTGGCTCAACCCCTCTGACAAGCCTGTTTTTTTTTTCTTTACATGGGAACAACTCTTGCCTTCCCTACCAGAAGGGTCAGGGACCAACTGACCCTGTCCCGGCCTCTGGAGTGGTAGTGCGCAGAGGTTCCTACTGGTCCCCCTGCCCCAAGCACAGGACAGCACAAGGGAACAACTGTGTCAGAGGCACAGAAACTAGATCTGAAGCCCAGAAAAGCTTGGAGAACCACAGACTAAATGCCCATCCATCTGAGGGGACCACCTGGAAGGTGTAACAAGAGGGTACTTCCAGGGAGAAAAAAAGAGTGACAAGAACAGGAGAGAGTGAGCAGCTAGAGAAGATGAGGGTGGTGGAAAAGAAAGGGTGGGGTGGGGAAGACCATACCATCCTTCAGCTTCTCATCCTGAGGGAAGGGCCCATCTGGGAGCACATTGGCAGCAATGAGCACTGTCCGGGAGTCCTCCAGCACCTGGGGGAACCCCACCTGGGCTGAGTGGCTTTGCAGAGCCCATCATAGACTGGTCCCATCCCATTTCCTTAAACCCCACTTCAACTCTTTTGTGCATGCAGCAACCCCCTCATTGAACACCATCCCCTTAGGGAACTCCTACTCATCCATCAGTGCCCAGATCAAGGACCAGGACTGCTGTGAGCTGCCCCCTGTCTGCACACACCTTAAAGAGCCCCTTGAGCATGACATCGAGGATCTTGTACTGCTGGTGGACATCATTCAGCTGTACCAGGTTCTTCAGTGCCAACAGCTGCTCCCGCCGCTTCACCTCAAACATCTTCTTATCTGGGCAGCACTAAGTTAAGGGGCTGGCACCAACAGCCCCGCCTGGACAACCCAGTGGTCCTGATCAGCAAGTATCTGCAAGAGCCATGGATGCCCATGGCTGGGGCCTCCCAGAAAAGGAACAGACTGTCTGAGAAGTATATAGCCCTTGCAATGCATCATTCGTCCAGTTCACACAGAACTCCACACCTCCAGAACCTGGCTCCTGCCTTTCCTTCACTGTGGTCTTCTGCCATCTCTCACAAACGTTCACTATTCCAGAACCTCCACCTCTCTGCTCTTGCTGTACCCTCTACCTGGTATGTCCCTCACCTACTCTAGGAGTTTCTATTCTTTCAAGATCTGGTTCAAAATCCACAGCACAGCGCTTCCCCCAACCCCTCTTGGATCCATCAGAGAACTGATCAGAGTACAGCCATCATTTGTTTGGAGGCTTTCCCCCCACAGGCCTGTAGACTACTCAAAGCCAGGGACTAGTGCTGACTCATCTTTGCATCCCCAAGGCCTGACCTCAGGAGGTGGCCCAGTCCAACAGGTAGAGATGAGCCAGTCATCCAGAATTCTTTTTTTTGAGACAGAGTCTCACTGTGTTGCCCGGGCTAGAGTGCCGTGGCATCATTCTAGCTCACAGCAACCTCAAACTCCTGGGCTCAAGCGATCCTCCTGCCTCAGCCTCCCGAGTAGCTGGGACTACAGGCATGTGCCACCATGCCCGGCTAATTTTTTCTATATATTTTTAGCTATCCAATTAATTTCTTTCTATTTTTGGTAGAGACGGGGTCTCGCTCTTGCTCAGGCTGGTCTCGAACTCCTGAGCTCAAACAATC
>CAUYSK010034662.1:0-28745 GCA_963575035.1 Avahi laniger
AAGTGCCCATCAATACATGAGTGCATTAATAAAATGTGGTATATGTATACCATGGAGTTCTACTCAGCCACAAAAAACAATGCTGAACTAGCACCTCTTGTATTATCCTAGATATAGCTGGAGCTCATTCCAGTAAGTGAAGTATCACAAGAATGGAAAAACAAATGCCACATGTACTCACCATTAAATTGGTACTAATCAATCAACACTTACGTATACATATGGAAGTAACATTCATTGGGCATCAGATAGGTGATGGGGGGAGGAGGGGAGGGGTAAAATCACACCTACTGGGTGCGGTACGTGCTGTCTCAGGGACGGGCAGCCTTTAAGCTTTGTTGGGAGTGGTGTAAAGTCAATTTATGTGATCTAAACATTTGTACCCCCATAATATTCTGAAATAAATAAAAAAAGAATTCCCAAATACTTAAAAATTAAACAATCATCTCCTAATAACCCAGGTATCAAAGAAAATAAAATACTAAATATTAGAAAATATTTAGAATTTAATAAAAATATAAACAAAACATATCAACATTGTGTGGATTCAGATAAGCAACTGGCAGGGGGAAATTTATAGCACCCATGCTTCCTTTTTAATAGTGACCTAACCTTCTATCTTGTGAAACTGGAAAGCAAAGGGCAAAGCAAACTCAAAGCACAAAGTAGAAGAGAAGTAATCGATATGAGAGCAGATATTGATCAAATTTGAAACCAAAAAACAATAGGAAAAAATCAGTGAAGTAAAAAGCTGAATCTTTAAAAAGATTAATTAAATAAATAAATCTTTAGTTAGGTAACTACTAAAAAATTAGAGAAAATAGAAAACAAAAATATAATGTTTGAAAGAGAAGACATCACTACAAACCTTACAGCATTGAAACGATGATTATTGGTACTATGAAACCATAACAAATTTGACAACATAGACGAAATGAACAAATGCCTAGAAAGACAGAAACTTTTGCAAAAGCTCGCTCAAAAAAATATATACATTTAATACTCATATTAAATAAATTGAATTAATTATTTAAAACTTTCCAACAAATATAAAGCTCCAAACCCAGATGCCTTCATTGGAAAATTTTGTTAACTATCTATGGAAAAAATGACATAAGTGATATACAAACTTTTGTGGAATATAGTAGAGAAGGAAGCATTTCTAAAATTCACCTTATGAGGCCATCAATACCTTACACCAAAGACAGACAAAGATATTCAAGAAATAAACCTAGAGACCAATATTTCTTATAAACATAAAGACAATAATGCTCAAAAAATATTAGCTAATAAAATCTTACAAAATATAAAAAGGACAATAAGATATAACAAAAATGTTAGACATTCAAAATATACTAAGGTAACTCACAATATTAAGGATTAAAGAAAAAAGTGATTGTCTAAATACATACAAAAACAACCCTCTAACAGATTTCATCATCTATTCATTCCAAAAAAAAAACCTTCCAGCTAACCAGGAAAGGACACTCAACATTGTTAAGATGTCTGTTCTCAAATTGGCCTATACATTAAAAGCAATTTTAATAAAAATCCTAGGAGTTTTATTAATAGACATTAATAAATTGATTTTATATTTTTTATGGAAATAAAACTGAATTGGAATAGCCAAAACAACTTTAAAATAAAACAATTTGGCTAACCCATCCTACCTGGTTTAGAGACCTACTCTAAAGTTAGTTACCGTAAAGGGAAAGTGATTTGGAGAAAGGATATACATATAGATCAATGGAGTAGAAAATAGAGTCTTATGAAATTGACCCTCACAAAACACAGACAATTTATTTTCTACAAAAGTACAAAAGCAATTCCATGGAAAAATATAAACTTTTTTTTTACAAATGTTGATGGAAAACTGGATCACCACATGTTCAAAAAAACTCTGATCCATATTTTGATTTCTACACAAAACCAACCGAAAATGAATTATTGGCTTAAAAAGTAAAACTACAAAACATCGACAAGAAAGAAATAGGAGGAAATTGTTGTGAGCTTTATGTAGGCAAGGATTTTGTATATATGGCACTGAAAGCATGATCTTATATAAGAAAATATTTGATAAAGTGGATTTTATTAAAATTAAGACCTCCTGTTCTTCAAATTAAGTGTTAACAAAATTAAAAGGGTAAGCTACAGACTGAGAAAAAAATTTACAAATCATATATCTGCAAAAATATTCTCATCTGGAATATATAAATATCTCTTAAAATAATAAAACAAATAATTGAGTAAAGGGGGAATAAAAGATTTGAACAGAAACTTTACCAACAAAGACATGCAGATGGCAAATAAACCATAAAGAGATGTATGACATCATTGTTCATTAGAGAAATGTGAATGAAACCCACAGTGAGAGGAAGCTACACACTCTTTACAAAGTCTACATTTTTAAAATAAAATTACTTTTAATAAAACTGACATTATCGAGATCTAAAGCAGATAGAAAATGGAAGCCTAATCTATTATTATTAATGTCAATGCAAATGGTACAACTACTTTGAAAAACAGCTTGGCAGTTTATAAAGTTTCATGCATACTGAACATATGAACACCCAGCCATCTCACTCCTAAATATTTTAAAAAGAGAATTTAGAAATTATATTCATAGAAAAACCCATATGCAAACTTTTTAGTATTTTTTCGTAATTGCCAAAATCTGGAAACGACCTTTTAGAGAAGGAATAAAAAATGCTGGTTTATCCACATAGGGGATATAATTAGTACTAAAAAGGAACAAACTACTGTTATGTACAAATTTATATATAGATCTCAAATTTACTATGCTAAATGAAGGAATCCAGAAAATAAATACTCCAAAACTTAGATTTCCATTAATATTAACACTACATTATTTCAAAACTATTAAGGATGAAAAATTAACTAATCATGGATAAGAACTGGGAGTGGGGTTAATCACAAAGGAACATGAGAGAAAATTCGGGGGTAATGAAAGTGCTCTATATCTTGATTTTGGTGGGGGTTACATGACTACCAAAACGTACACTGAAAGAGTTAATTTTACTGTATTGTAAATTATATATTAAAAGTAAAGGAAAAATAAATATTCCACTTTATAAAATTACAAATTTTACAGACTCTCGAGCCAACATCCTACATCTATGTATAGAAAATATAAAATTTTATAAAAGAGTATCAGTGAAGACTAAAACGAATAGAGATAGAATAAGGTCACTCATAGAATAACTAAATATTATATGGATACCAATCCAACTAAAATTGGTTAAGAATTATTTTGTTACTCTTGTTCTTAAATTCATATGGAAGGGCTGAGAGCATAGTCAAGACACATGAAGAACATATGAAATTAGCCAAGATGACTTGTCTCAAGACATTAAAATAATTATAAAGGTAAAGATATTAAAATTTAGTACATAGAGAAAAAATAATGAAGAGAACAAACAGAAGAGAAAATTGAGAAACAGTCACACATTTGGGTTTAAATATAACAAGTCAACCAACCAAACAAACAAATAAATAAATGCTTATCATATAGCAGATGTCGCCTTGCAGTCCATTCACGAGTATTAAGTTATGCTACATGGCTGGTTATCAGTATGCTATACTATTAAATTCGATATATGGCAAACTACACAAACACATTCCTCTTCTTCTCCCTCTCCACCAGTTCCAGGCAACCATTAATCTACTTTTGTCCCTATATATTTGCTTATTACTGCATGCATAATATAAATGGAATCAGAAAATATATGGTCCTTTGTGACCAGCTTCCTTCACTTAGCATAACATTTTCAAAATTAATGCACATTTAACAAATATCAGCATTGTATTAATTTATATTGCCTAATAATTGTACAAATCTGTTTACTCATTCATCAATTGATGGACATTTTCATTGTTTATTCTTTCTGGCTATTATGAATAATAGCACTATGAACACTTGCATACAAAGTTTTGTGAGGATGTATATTTCCAATTCTTTCTGGTATATGCCAGGAGTGAAATTTCTGGGTCAAGGAGCAACGCTATGTTTAACATCCTGAGGAACTGCCAAACTATTCTCCAAAGCAGCTGCACCATTATATATTCCCAGAAACAACATAGAAAGGTTTTCAATTTTGCCACATCCTCACCAATGCTTATTATTTTCTGTCTTTTTAATAATAGTCATCCGAGTGAATGTGAAGTATTAATAGTACCTTGTGGTTTTGACTTGCATTTCCCTGATGACTAATGATATTGAGCATCTTGTCATGTGATTGTTAGCCATTTCTATGTCTTTTTTTCAAGAAATGTTTATTCAAATCCTTTATCTGTTTTTTAGTCAGATTGTCTTTTTACTGTTCTGCTGAACAAGTTCTTTATTTGCTCTATAGAAAGTCCATTTTCAGAAACGTAATTTGCAAATATTTTCTCCTAATCCTTGAGTTGTCTTTTCACCTTCTTGATCAAGTCTTTTGAAGAACATAAGTTGTCTTTAATTTTTGATCAAATCTAATCTAAGCCTTTTTCTTCCATTGCTTGTATTTGAGGTGTCAAATCTAAGAAATCATTGCCTAGTCCAAGGTCATTAAGATTTATGCCTATATTTTCTTCTGAAAGTTTAATAGTTTTTAATTTTACATTTAGGTCTATGATTGATATTTAAGTTTTTCTGTATGTTTGGTATGAGATAGGGGTTCAAATTCATTCTTTTGCATGTGCATATCCAGTTTGTTCAAACACCATTTGTTGAAAAGACTTGAAGGGCATTTTTGCTAATTACAGAATTCCAGGTGGGCACTTATTTTCCTTTATCCCTTAAAAGGCCCTTAGTTTGTCTTCTAGCTTCTACAGTTGTTGAGAAATGATGGGGTGGGGGCTAAGATGGTGGACCGGAAGCAGCCCACACATGCTGCTACCAAGGAGAGGATCACATGTTGCAAGTAGCTTCCTACCTATGGATGGGCCCTCTTGGAGAGAGCATTGTAAATCATCAGAGAAGTGACAGGAGATGCTCACAGTGAAGGAGGGAGTGATGGAGTGATCCACTTGGAAGACCACAGGGTACCTGGGGGAGGCATCCACATGTGCAGAACGAGAGGAGGAGAGAGCCCCAGGGCTCCATGCGCCCCCTGCAGACACAGTGACTGGAGCCCAGAGTTCCCCCATCAACTACCACAGACCTCCAGACTATCAGGGAGCTGCTTCGAGATTGTACAATGACATTTCACCAGAGAGTGGACACAACAGCCCGAGTGGCTTCCACTCATGGGTCGCTGCAAATGACACTATCCTGAGGTCTCAGGTCCAGAGCATCTGGTCTACACACGACTCTTGCCGTGACTGCCTCCATGTGGCCTCCGCCACGCCGGGGAGGGAGCAGGGAGAACAGATGCTCCCTTGCATTTCCTGTGACTGGGAGCAGGCACCGCTGATGCCACCAGAGAAGCACTGTGCCAACTCCCTCAGGGGACCCGAGCAGGGACAGTCCTTGGCGAACTGGCCCAGTGGACCGCTGCCACGTCTCTCACCTGCTGCCAGGTGGGGCCTGCCCCTGCAGCCCAGAGCTCCCCAGGGACCTGCCAGCCACGTGGGGCCACTGCACCCGCAGCCTGGGGAGCAAAGGCCCACAGCCCTGACGGTGCAACTGACTGCCTCGGTGTCCCGCTGTGGGCAGACTTGGGCAGAGCAGTCTTCCGTAATCCCGACCTGGGTGGAGAGGGACTTCCCCAGTCCCCACCCGGGTTTCCACCAGCGGTGTGAGGAACAACCCGCCACTCCACACGAAGATCACCCAGCCCCAGCTTGGACTGTGACAATCACAGGGGACTGGGACAGACCACAACAGCTATACTCTAGGCTCTTGGTTCATCTGCCCCTCTCCTGCCAGGGAAACCTTCAGAAATGGAGCACAAAAGTGCCATCTGGGGACCGCTTCTTCAGCTCCCTGCACGGGAGAGTTCCCAGTGGAAGAGAACAGGTGCACCACACACACATCTGACCAGAGCTGAGAAAAGGGGTTTGAGATGAGAAGAAACCAGCAAAAGAACTCTGGTGACATGAAAAAAACAATCTAGTTCAACACCCCAAAAGATCAAAATAGATCCACAGCAACAGATCCCAACCAAAAGGAAATTGTCAAAATGTCAGAAATGGAATTCAGAATATGAATGGCAAATGAGATGAACAGGATTGAAGAGAAAGCTGAAAACCAACACAAAGAAGTGAAAAAGAAAAAAATTCAGGACATATATTAAAAAAGGGGAAAAGTCTCTAAAGAGATAGACAACATAAGAAAGGATATAAGAGAACTTCAAGAAATGAAAGAGTCAATTAGGAAATTTCAAAATACAGCAGAAAGCTTCAACACAGGCTGGAGAAAGCAGAAGAATTTCAGAGCTTGCAGACAAGGATTTTGAACTAACCCAACCAATTGAAGATGTAGAAAAAAAGAAAAAAGAAGAATGAACAATCACTCAGAGAAATATGGGACTATGTGCAATGAGCCAGTATATGAATTACAGATATCCCTAAGGGAGTAGACAAAAGAGCAAAAAGCATGGAAAATCTATTTGAGGGAATTTTTGAGGATAACTTCCCTGGTATCATAAGAAATTCAGATATCCAGATAGAAGATGGTCATTGAATATCAGAAAGATTCATAACAAACAGGACATCTCCAAGTCATATAGTCATCAACCTGGCCAAAGTCAAAATAAAGAGAAAATTCTACAAGCTGCAAGATGCAAGCATCAACTAACCTACAAAGGAAAACCAATTGGGATAACAACAGTCTTCTCAGCAGAGATCTTAATACCAAGAAGGGATTGGGGCCCCATTTTCAGTCTTCTTAAGCAGAACAACTGCCAGCAAAAATAATTTTGCATCCTGCAAAACTGTTTCATAAATGATGGAGAAATAAAGACTTTTCCAGACAAGCAAACACTAAGGGGATCTGCCACTTCTAGACTCGCCCTACAGGAAACACTTAAAAGTGCACTATACATGAAACAGAACAATAAATATCCACTAGTGTAAAACACCCAAAAGAACAACAAAGATTAAATTATGAAGAAACAGAAAATCTGAACCAATAATGAGTGAGGAAATTGAAACACTAATTAAAAATCTGTTTTTCTTTCTCTTTCCTCCTTCCCTCTCTTCCTTCCTTCCTTCCTCCCTTCCTTCCTCTTTCTTTCTTTCATTTACAAATTATCATGATGCCAAATCACCTACTTCCTCAGGGCAGCACTTTTTGTTTTGTAAGTTTCCTTCTTTTGTTTTTTTTCTATCTTTGTTTTCCTTTTCTTTCTTCAAACCAACCATTGCTCTTGATTGTATGTTTGCTTTGAAAATTGATAATTCCTTTGCAACCCCTGTTTACACAGAAGTTAGAATCGAACTTGCTACCTGTACGAGTTGAGAAAAAATGTTGACCTGTCTGGGTGTTTCTATGAATATCCTTAATATTTTCTCTATCAATTGCTCTTGATTCTTCTGATATAGGCATGAAATACTATTGCCATTGTTGCAGTTTCCATACTGTTCAGCAAAACAATTCCATATGTAGTTTGCACCATGGTTTTTCTTTTTGTTTGCAACTTAAATGTACATGATCTCTCAATAATTTTATAGATTCTGGATTTTCATGAGTCCTCATCATAGTTCCCACATGGGAATGCATGCATGTATAGTATGCATGTACCTGCATGAGTGGTTAAAATCATATTCATATGACAACTCATATTTATGATCTCTTTAATGTCTATAGAAATATTTAATTATTCTGTATTTACCAACAAAACTGTGGATGTGGAATGAGAGGAAGAAAATGTAGCTTGTGGTCAGTCTACCTTTTTCCTTCTTGAACTCAGAAGTCCCATAGACTTTGACCTTTTCCATTTATTATTTTGTGCAAATAATCCAGAATTTCAATTTCAGGTTACTTATATTTTTTTCCTTACAGCATTCCTCTTCTCTTTCTATAATTCTTTACAACATTTAAAAGCCACATGACTTTAAATCATATATCAGCATCTATTTCTTTTCAGTTTCCAGAAAAACACATATATGAAAAATTAAATTATAATAAATACCGTCATTAAATAAGTCCTTGCATTGTTGAGTCCCACTCCTACATTCTCCGTCGACACAGACCCACTGGTTATTTTCACATGGATACCCATCCTGAACAAATATGTCTTCTTGACATTTCGCAGAGGACCCATTGCAATATTCAGGGAGATCACATTCATTTCTGATCTCCCTACATTTCCGATCTTTGCCCAGGTACTGATGGGGTAAGGTAAATAATATTGAAGAAAGCAGAATGTGAGCATAAAAGCATTATAAACAATGATAGCGTTATTTATGTAGACAATGCAGCATTTTTTTTAAAAAGCTCTTACATTACAATTTTCACAGCATAGTCCTTCAGCGCAGTGGGCACCGACTGTATATCTACAGGTGTCAGCATCACAGCACTGTGCTCCAGAACTAGCACAACTCTGAAAGGCAAACAAAATGTTCTGAAGTATCTTCCAACTGTTATGTACATTAGACAGACATTTTCATGGTCACAACATGTTATATAATATATACATAGATGCTTGACATATATGTTGCCAAACAGAAAAGAAAAATATTAAAGCAACTTATTCATTCACTTACTTAGATGTTTATTGCCTACATACTAAATATTAGACCATGTGTTTTTAATATTTCTGTAGGTTTGGCTACATAGGTAATAGGATTCTCTGAAGCCCTGGGATTCACCACCAGATTAAGAAGATTTCTGGTTCTTGTAGACAAAAGAGATAGTTAAATACAAGACATAAAATAAGCATGTTATAATTTAAAAATTTTATTGTAGTAACCACTTCCTACTCAATCCTTCTGAATTTACTATATTTTAACAAGCCTTTACATTTTATGGGATATTTAAGGTTTATTTCTTTTTTAATTCTGTAATAAAGAGGTGTAAATGATATTATTTCTGAGCATGGCTGAAGTTGTCACTTTTACGTCATTCACCTATATCTTATTATGTCATTTTTTATACTATAATTCATCTATGTGCAGTGAATCTGCTTTTAAAAATTCTACTATTAGGGTTAATAAAAGCAACAGATAAGAAAGCACAAGGTTGGAGAGACAATATATTCACACACACACACACACACATTCACATTTTTTAAATTCCTAGAAATTTGAAGTAAGGTTAATTGGGAAAAAATTTCAATAAGATGCATTAAAATAAATCATGTATTTCAGTGGTCTTAATATGAGTTATGGCAAGATACTTACCAGCACACACAGAATTTTCAGCATTTTCCACAGCTATTCTGTCCAATAAGTGTCATTGCTGTTGGTGTCTTAGGGAATTCTAGAGGGAAACGTTCTATGATACTGATTTGACTCAATGATAAAACATCTAATGGAGCATAGATACACACTACTGTCAAATTTTAGCAGAAATTTTCAAGACATTTCCACTCAAACCCAACCAAACAAAAACAAGTGGGTGAGGGGGGAAAATTTCTTAAAAACATATCGCTCGTTTAAGTATCTAGAAGTACACTTTTCCTGCTGGGAATAGTGCACAAATGATCTCAGCCCTTGTCGTAGGGAGCACTGCACTCCATCCGCATCCCCTTGCTTCTCCCGGGTCCTTCTCTCAGGTCCGTACCCCTCACTGGGAGCGCCAGACTCTCTCTCTCCCTCATCTCATCCCCTTCATCTCTGCTCTTCTTAACCTCTTTCAGCCCAGCTGCTTTTTCTAAAATGTCCGTGGTTTAGATAAACAAGCATTGCTTGATTACATATGTTCCAAATCTTTTTAATTTAAATATTGACCCAGATTAAAATATTTTAAAAAATGCAAATGTGCCTACTATGTTTTCTTGTTTCACAGTGAAAAGTTTATATCTGTCTTTCTGAATGGCAGAGGATTTTAGGTTAAACACTAGGTTTAAACTTTAGGTTTGGATACTAGAGGAAAATATACTCAAGGGGAAGAGAGCAAACCTGTGTCACCTCAAACATAGGGAATAGTGACTTGGAAAATTATTTGTATGAGAGATTAAAATAGAGGTTTTTGGGAGCTGTGGAAAGAGGAAAATGGGGAGATAATTGTCAAGGAGTACAAAGATTCATTTCTGCAAGACGACTGAGTTCTGGAGACCTGATGCACAAGGATATGATCATAGCTAGCAATATGCATCATATACCTGAAAATTGCAAAGAGGGAAGATTCTAAGAGTTTTCACCAGACAGAAAAGGAAAGAAAAGAAAAGAAATGCTAACTATGTGAGGTTACAGATATGTTAATTGGCTTGAATAAGGTGAATATTTTACAGTGCATACATATCATCAAGTTGTACAACTTATTTATGGATTTATTCTGTCACCCAGGCTAGAACACAATGATCATAGCTCACTACAACCTTGAACTCCTGATCCCAAGCGGTCCTCCTGCCTGAGCCTCCCAAGCAGCTGAGACTACAGGCACAAGTCATCATGCAAAGCTAAATATCCACAATTTTTACTTGTTAACTTTATCTCAATAAAGCTGGAATAAGGAAAATAACATTAACTGTGTATGCATACAAATCCACGTGGAGCTACAGATCACTGAATCCGTTTACCAATATATGTGAATGCATCCATTAGTTTGTAATAATCCCTAAGGCCTTTGTAGAAAAATTACCTTGATAAATTAAGGAAAATGGCAGGGTTACGCTATAAAAATTGAGGAATGATTTATAGTGCAATTCCAATACATGTGCCTCCAAATCAGTACCCACCTCCGGGTCCCCGCAGTCACAGTCCTCTCCCTGTTCCACCTTTTCGTTGCCACATATCGCTTCCTGCTTGTAAGACGGATCTAAGCGAGGCTGGTTTTGAAGACATTGGGACTTCTGCTTTGAAATAAAATGCGCAAAGTCTTCCATGCTGCAGTTACTAAACATCTTCACACCACTGAAATGACTAAAAATACGTCAAACTTAACATTTTTATATGAGTTTCCATAAACTGCCTACCCTTAGGATAAAGCTATTTATTAGCATTCCACAAAAGACCCAATTTCCAATTTTGTTAATGTCAAAAGCTTTCATTTTCTATGCATGGAGAGTCAACTGTGCAAGAGTTTACATATTTTAGTAGGATTAAGTTACCGATCTGTAAGGTTTTGTAAGCTCTTGAATGATACTTATTTGTGACACTGCTCTCTCTGATTTTGGCTTTTTTCTTCCAAGTGCTCCATCTCTATCTATTGCTTTCTTTCTCTTTTATAACTTCCAAATGTTGGAATACCCCTGTATTAACAAAATAAACCAGGCTTTTCCCTTCTTTATATTTATTAATAGGTAATCCATCAAGTTCTCTAGTTTTAAATAACACCTACAGTTGACATCTCAGGTATCTGTTTCTCTAACTCAAACTTATCACCGAAACCGCAGAGCGCAGTATCTGTTGCTTTACTCAGTGTTTCTCCTTCAACCTATCTCACAGGCACCTTAAATTTAAATCCCTAAATTCTTGACCCCTCTTCCACCAAACCTGCCCCTCCCAAAGCATAAGGTGATGATTTAGAACGTGGATTCTGTGGCCAATCAAATAACTTGGGTTAAAATCTTGGTTTTGCCATTTACAAGTTGTATGTCCTTATTAAAGGTACTGAAATTATATATATACTTTAGTTCCTTCTGCAATAAGGGGCTAAAAGTATTATTTATCTAATAGAGTTGTGAGAGTATAATACATGTAAAGCACTAAAAACTGTGCCTATCCTTAGTTTGTACTCGTAATATTTCCAAATTCAGTAAAATGTACTTCAACATATCAACAAAGTAAAATACCACATGATAATGTTAATATTTGGTAAAATCTGTTCATGATGAAAATTTTGGCATATAAGGGATACAATCTGATGAAAAGCCCCTATGAAAAACCTTCACTTAACATATTTATTGGTGAAAAATTAAAGTTCTTCCCCTTAAATCAGAGTAAAGAAAGACAGCTACACATCTGACTACATGTCTGATTTCTATTTTACATGGTATTGGACATCCTAAGTACTGTGATAAGGCAAGAAAAAGAAATTTTAAAAATATAAAGATTGAAAAGTAAGATGTAAAACTGTATTTATAATATATAATTGCATGTCAATAAAATCCTGATAAAACTAAATTAAAAGTTACAAAACTAATGTGTGTTTAGCAAAGCTGCAGGATACAAGCTCAATAAAAAATAATCAATACCATCTCCATATACTTGCTCTAAATAATTAGAAATTTCATAGTCTTATAAATAAGTTGCAATTATAAAAGATTTAGGAATAACCTGTTTACACTTGATACTTTCCCCAAAGGAGAAAAAAATGAGGAATCACTGCATTTTGAATGGTTCTACCCATGCTGGGAATAATTCATCAGGCATCCAAGCAAAATAAAACCTAGTTTCAAAATTGAACAGAAAAATATCCTGACAATATTCAGAAGGATGTGGAGGCTTCAAAGAACCTTCTATTGATATATTTAAGATCTTCTTATCCTTCCTCTCATTTCTTCATCATTACAACTACTATAATTATTATAATCAGCATCACAAACAACATATCATCAATATCATTGTAAACAACTATCTTTTGATCAATGATAAATAAAAGTTTAATGAAAAGTGTCAACATTATTAATATAAACTATATATAGTGGCATATGTCTTTGTTTAGATTAACTAGGAAAATAATCTAAGGCATGAACTTGATTGCAGGAATTTTATCTGGAAGGTGACCCCAGGAAGCAGGAATAAGGGATTCTGGATGAATGAAGAGAGGAGAAGTCCCTAAGTGTGTAGATGGCAGTGATGGCTTTTTTCCTGCTGGGACCACAGAGAAGTGTACAGACTCTTCAACAGAATTGTCCCTAGATGGTCGGGAGGCTGGTGTTTCAGTCAAGTGCTTGAAGGCTGTCCCCGTGGAAAGACATGCCCTTCCTCTTAGGGCTTGTTTTGTGGCTGGCCTAGGGAAGAAGCGGGTTGGCTTTCCTGGATGTCGGATTGTTGACCAGGTCGCTGAGGGTCTCCCCTAAAGAAAATATTTCCAGCGGTACTTGAACACAAAATATTAACATAAACACCTGCATTCTTTATGCCACTCCAAATAAATCCACATGCTTTTTCTTCGCACTGTCTTGTCTCTAAGTGTCCAATTTACAGTGTCTAGATCCTTGAGCAGATGCACAAGCCACCAGCCACTGCTAGGACCTGTGTGGATTTCGGTCTCCCGCACTTCCCTCCCACGCGGCGGGGAGCCAGACGCACTGCTGGCCAGCGCTCCCGGGGACGTTTGCTCTCCCCCTCTGCCTTTGCTCTAAATATAACTGTAAAACAGCAGGAGATAATGATTTTTTTTAATACTTCAGCTAATATATTGAAGCAAGACTGGGGTTTTTCTTCCTCTACCGACGAGTTTTAGAATACCCCTGAGAGGCCATTGGTGAGAAGTGATTAAGAAATACTGGAAAAATAGAGGTAGGTGACGTGGGGATCTAGGACCCCTGTCCCTCTTACTTGTTTGTGCTATCTGGACCTTCTGCAGCCTATTCCCAGAGGAACCACTGCTGTCTTCAGATAGATGGATATGCTCACTTGACCTTGTAATTCCGCAGATCTGAAAACACCCACACTGTGACAAAAATAGTCAACTTCAGTGCAGCGACTATAGGCCTGCCCTGCAAATCTCCTGCTGATACTTGCCAGAGTGCCCCATGGACCTAATCGACCTGGAATGTCTTTAGCTTTATCGTATTTTAATGACCACGATTTTAAGCAATCAACAAACGAGGCACCTTGCACCGCAGTCTGGACCTGCAGTACTGCACTCTTCACAGAGGCTTCTGCCAAAGATGTTCTTGTGGCCACCACATCATTTGTTGATCCAGTACCACAGTAATTTCATACAGATTTGTTTTCTAAAGCCACTCTGGAGCAACTATTTTAGTACGGGTCCCTCCTCGGATCCGGGCCTAGGAACCTAAGCACAAATATTTTCAGGCAGTGACTCTGGAAGCAGGAGTGAAGGCATGAAGAGAGCGAGATGTTCACCCCCACGGGCGATGGCGTTTGGTTCTCTAAGACATCTGAGAAGCAGAAGACACCCCCAAGAACTGTCGATCAGAAAGGTAAGAGGCTGGATCCAGTCACTGCCTGAGTGGTTTCCCTTAAACCCCTGGCTATTTGGTCCCATTTCTACAAAATTTCATAGTGACGATAACAGCAAACAAATTCACTAGATCTTTGGGCGTGATAAGGATACTATAAAAGGCCTTTTCTCATGACAGAGAAAAAGCTGAATGGCAGTGTCTGTGAAATCAACAGAGGTCAAGACCTCAGCCTGGGCCATGACAGGGTGAAAGAGACTCACGCAGACAAGTTCATATCAATAAACAATCGTTATGTAGTGATCGCAAGCCTGTATTGGCTTATCAAGTCATGCATCGTTATAAAATCATACAGGTAAATATAGTGTTAAATGCAGAGTTAGATCCCATAGGAGAAAGCAAGTGTGACATTTGGTCAAAAGAGATACTGAGACAGATATGCAATGTGGTCACTGGAATATGTATTTTGGTCTGGGGTCATCGATCACAGCTGATATTCAACCATCATTATTTATCTTGACAGCTTAAACTTTCTTAAACGAAATATGCCAAAATCATCTTAAAATAAACTATGTATGTGAAGTATAAAAGTCAAGCATCTTACATTGCTTCTGGGTTCATTATGCAGATAGCTCCTGAGCACTGGCACTTGTTAGTGTCATCGTAAGTAATCCCCATACTAAGGGACAGTAATTGAGCTAAAATAACTGCAAGTGATTCCATACTTATGGCTCTGGGGTGCTGGAAAAAAAAAAAAGAAAATACAAATGCACATGCACACTGTTTAGGGAGGTATTTATTTACTGGGAGAGACTAATGTAATTATTAATATTAAAAATAGTCACATGATAAAATGGAATAGAGATATCTTATAATAGGTTATGTACAGAAATGTCATACTTGTTGGCCTAACTCACATGTTACAACTATCATTATAAATATAAGGAAAATATGAAAAATCACCAAAATGTAAATGGATGACTCATTTGGCGGCATCAGACCAGGAAAAAAGCTGCCCCCATAACTTGTTAACTATACATAGCAACAGTTGTAGTCACAGTTGTACTCACAGAAGGCAATCTTTAAAGAAAAGCACAGAGACACATGTAGTGTCAAATTATGAACAGCTTTTGTTAATTTATAATTTTGATTCTTTAGAGATGATATTTTACCTGACCATGCCATAAATGTTGTTTCAAACTGATAAAATTAACCCACTGAATTAATTAATATTATGGTAGTAATGACTGGTAATAAGAATCCCGACTTTCCACAGTTGTTTCAACTTTATTTCCAAAGCTAAAATACCTCTATCATTTCTCCTTTTGTAAGAGTCACATGCTTACTATGGCACATTTTGACCATACTATAACATGAATTTTGAGAAAAATCCACAAATCATACTACCCCTTCAAATATGCCTGATGACATTTTGATAAGTATACTTCAAGGCAGGGCTCTAGGCATACGTTTTGTTTTCTTCTGTTCGCCTCTCTAAATCAACTTTCCACCATTTCTCCACTCTGCTCTCTGGCCCAGGAGGGTGACACAAATGGATCCTATCAGAGGATCCCTTTGCTGTCTGGTTTTACCTTGATGTCGTTGAATGGGGAGGAGAGAATGAGATGACAGTGAAAGCAAGGTATCTACTGCCATCATTGCAAGGATGTTTGTGACTTTCTGAACCCAGGATGGAAGGCCAACCTTTTGTGAACTTGATAAAATGACTCAGTCCCCCTCTACTTCCAGCTTGGGTGACAAGTAAATTTCTTTATTACTAGCGCTGAGGTACTGCGAAGGTTCTACACCTTGCACAGACACTGTCAATAGTCCACTTATGAAATTTTCACATTTGAATGTGCCATCTGCTTTCACAGAGAGAGAGAGAGAGCTAGGAAGAAAGAAGAAGAAGGAGGAGGAGGAGGAGGAGAATGATTGATTCTCTGTGGGAAAAAAATGAAGGATTCGGATAAATTTCAGGAGGTTAAATACTGTAGTAATCTATTAATACTTTAAATTATCTTGTTTTCAGGATGCTATAAAGGCTTGGTAACCAGTCAATGGATCTTTATAATTTTTTCTTTCTTTCTCTTGTCTCCTGTTATCTTTTATAGTTCAGTAGAATGGAAACAACAACATTCAAAAATTTCACTTTAGTCGTTTGTGTCAAAGCAAGGTTTTCTTTTTCATGTGCAATTGCTCCTATGTTTCCTGTCTTCTTACTGGTACATTTATTTTTAACTTTCCTTTCATAGTATGATAGGACCAAAGACATGGTTTTTAGATGACATTTCCTGACATTTTCTCTGTGACAATCTCATTTTGGATTTCTATCACTTAGTTTGGGCTGCCATAACAAAATACAAAAGAATGGGTGGCTTAAACAACAGAAATTTATTTCCTTACAGATCTGGAAAATTTCACAGTTCTAGATTTCTAAGATCAGCTGTCAGCAAAGCTGGTGTCTGGCGAGTTCTCTTCCTGGGAAGTCTGCATTTGTGCTGTGTCCTCACATGGCCTTTTGTCTGTGTGCACACGGAAAGAGCAATCTCTCGTGTCATATGGACACCAGCACTACGGAATTAGAGCTCCCTTGCTGGCCTCATTTAACCTTAATTACTTATTTACACACTCTATCTTTGAATACAGTCACACTGGGGATTAGAGCTTCAACGTTTGACCTTGGGAAGACACAATTCAGACCATAAAAGACCAGTATGAAAAACTTGAAAAAGATACGGACTGGAGTGTGAGAATTTCCCACAGGACATTGTTATTATTATCTCTGATTTGAAAATAAAGTGAGGGGGAAAAAAACTATATTTAGCATTGGATTTTTACAAAAGTATTTTGGGACAAAATATTGCAACAAAGCAGACGAGTTGCTTTTGGTGAAAATACCTACTTACAGCAATAGTTTTCAAACAATAACAGCAACTAGTATTCAATAAAGCTTCTTATGTGCCAATCGCCAGACGGATAAATTTGCAAACAAGTAGATACTTTTTGAGACTTCTTTAGTTGTATAACACGTGATTACTTTCTATAAATGCACCTGCATGTACGCTTTTAAAAAACTTCTTGTCTCTCTTTTAGGAATCAAGATTCTATACATGCCTTTTTTTTTCCTCTAAAGAATACAAGTCAAAATGTATGCAACTCATTAATTAATCAGGGAACTAGTAAGATGTTAGAACCAATTCAAAGAGCATTTGAGAAGCTAGGAGTATGAAGAAATGTTAGGAAAGGATTGTCTGGTTAAATATGAAACTGATTAATGTCTTAGCAATAAATCTGATCGAGCAGACAGAAATTATCTGCATCTCTCCCAGACAAAAATACATACATTAACGTCTGCCCCTACGTAATTGCAAAACATCCAAACCAACAGAAAGTCAGGCCTAGAACAGCACTGAAAGAACACCCAATGATCTCTTTGCCAATATCCAAATCTTGGACAATTTTTCTGAAAGAAGTGAGGTATTGTTAATTGTATGGGGTATATTTATACTAAAAAAATTCATTTATCTCAAATTTACATTTAACTTGTCATCTTATATTTATCCCTTAACCTTAATAACAAGTTAAAAATTTACCAAGTGTTTACAGTTCTGTTGCCAAAATACTGTATCTCTTAAACCTGTGTCTCAATTTCATATCCTTGCATAGATAATAAACATTAAGTGGTATTTCCACTGTGCTACTATTCTTTATATTTAGTCGAAGCATACACACACACACACACACACATATTCATACTAAATCACACTTGGATAATTAATGAATTTCCAAACATTCAGAAAATTTTAACAGTATTTATTAATCAGCTTTACCTTTTGTTATTACTGTTAAATTTTTCTAAATTTTCAATCAGGGAAATTCATAAATCATCCAGGTACACTTATTCTCTACTAGCATCTATTTCAGTGTTTGCAGCATATATTGTGTAGGTATTTGATATATATCTAGTATATATGTCATACTAGGAAAATTTTGTCTCCTCCTAAGTAATTAAAACTTAAAATACATATTGATTTTTGTTTGAAGAATTCTTTACTGCTTTGTATTAATATTGATGTGTCGGTTTTCCTTTGGCTGATATTTTCTGGTCTTTTTCTTACTCTTTAGGGGTTATAATTTCTGTGGCATCATATATAGGTTTGAAACTTGTAAAGAGAAAAGAATCTAATAAATTTTGTCTTCAACAGTTGAAATTAAAACACTTTTATCTCTTTTGGTTATTGCCCCTTTGGAATTAATCATAAAAATTTGTTCTGTGTGGTGGTTTCACGTCTTGTAAATAATTTTGATTTATGTGGAGTGCAAGGATCTTTAGTGGCTTGACACGGTTTCACATACATATGCACATGTAAGTTATATATATTTATGTACATATATACATTTACATACATTTAATTCATTTATACTCATATGCGTACACATATATACACATACATATGTGTGCAACCCGAGTCTGTACAGCTACTACTCTGTACAAGATACAGAACATTATCAGCATCACTCAAGACGTTCTCTCCAGCAAGTTTCCACGCACCAACACCACACAAAATGTAACCTTTATTCTGACTTTAATATAAGGGTTTATCTTTACCTGCACTTTTAGCTTCATAAAAATGGTACCATGGAGTATTTTTGTTTGTTTGTTTCTGGTTTCTTTTTCTCCAAATACAGTTTTTGCGATCCATCAGTTTTGAATGTAACTGTAGTTCTTTTGATTTCTGTGCAGTACAGTACATATGAATACACCACAAAATGTTTATCCATTTAATGGATAAGAAGACTCAATATGGTTTAAAACGTCAATCTCCCTCAAATTGACCTGAAGTTTCCATTTCAATTCAAAAACCAATAAAAATCCAATTTTTTTTTAAATTGACAAGTTGATTTTAAAACAAAATTGCCCAAGACTTAGAATACCTAAAACAGTATTGAAGAATATCATAGTAGGGTTTACACTACCATTTTTGATGATTTATTATAAAGCAATAGTCATTGTGAAAATGTGGTGTTGGTGAAAGCACAGACAAATAGAACAATGGTCACATTAATGAAATATTCCAGCAAAAAGACAGAACTATGATGACCTGATTTATATAACAAAGGCATCACTGTATTTCCATCTTGGAAAAATAACCTTTGAAATAAGTAATCATGGAACAGTTGGCTATCCAATGTGAACTAAATAATCCTGACCAAATAAATTATTTTACACCAAATAAATTATCTTATTGTGGATCACAGATCTACAATTGAAAGGTAAAACAATCAACCTGATATTAGAAGATACAAAAGAATATCTTCATGATCATAGGGTGGGCAAAAGTTTCTCGAAGGCGTTTTATGTATTATCTAGATTGCTGAGAATTTTCTTTCTCTCTTTTTTGGTCATAATGGATTTCACATTTTATTTAATGTTTTTTCTGCATCTATTATTTCTTTTAATATAGTAGATTATAATGGTTGATTTTTCAAATATAAAATTAACCTTGCATTCCCGGGATCATTCCTACTTGTATATGATATGTTTCTCTTTTGATATATTCCAGAAGTCTCTTTGCAAACACATAGTTAGCATAAATCTCAAATAATAAAATGAATTGAGAATTAGTCCTTCATTTTTTATTCTCTAAAATAATTTATTAGTAGTACTAGATATTTTAGAGCCTTTTTTTAGGGGGCACCGGGGCCTAGAATTTTTGTTTGTTTTTGAGGAGTTTTAATTATAGACTCAATTACTCCAATAGATAAGTAGTTATTCAGATTTTCTTTTCTATTCATTTGATAAATTTTATTACTTACAAAATTTCATCCACATTTATTTCCATGAATTAGTTGAGAATATGCTTTGTTTTATGTTTAATATGTGTAAAATCTATGGCGATTATGTCTATTTTTCAAGTATTGTTTGGATAATTTGTTTTCTCAATTTTTTGAAATAAGATACCAGTTTTACTAGGTTGTTACAAAATTTACGTATCTTCAAAGAATCAATTTAAGCTTAGATGATTTTCTTCATTATAGATAGGCTTCGTTTTTCATCGGTAGCCAAATTTTTTATTATTATTTCCTACTTTCTAGAATCTTTTAGCTTAACTCACCATCTATATGCTTTTTGGAAATGGAATTAAGTCATCTACATTCAAACTATTTTTATTTTTGTATTATATTAAAGCTACAAATGTATCTCTCAGTTCTGTCTTTTGGCATCTCATAAGTTTACATATGCAGTGTGTTTAATGTTATTTAGCTCCAAAAGAGTTATAATTTCTCATCTTTTAATTGCAAACCTTTAGATATTTTTAAATGATATTTCTATTATTTGATTCTAATTTAAATTCACAATGGTTCAGTTTGTTCTCTGTAAGATTTTAATCATTTAATATGTATTGATACTACTTTATTACCATATTAATTATTTTGATAAATACTTTATTAATATTCTACTGTTTGGCATAAGTTCTTATAAATATAAATTTATACTCTCTTTTCTCTTTTTCCTTTATTCTCTCACATTTGCTTTATATATTTTGAAGCAATGTAATGACATGCATACGCTATGATTGCTATGTCTTCTGCTTCAGTAATTTCTTTTATCATAATGAAATCGAGAATCTTTAATTCTCGTAACACATCTTCCCTTATGTCTGCTGCTGTGGACTAAATTGTGCCTCCCTCTTCAAATTCACATACTGATGCCCTGATCCCTGATGTGACTGTATGTGGAAATGGGATCTTTAGCAGGTAACTGCAGTGAAATGAGGCCAGAAGGGTGGGTTTCGCATTCAACTGGACTGTGATCTTATAGAAGGGAGCTGTCCGCAAGCCAGTAACAGAGCTCTTACCAGAACCTGACCCTGCTGGCACCCTGATCTTGAACCTTCGGGTACTAGAACTAAGAGAAAATAAATTTCAGTTGTGTAAGTGACCCAGTCTATGGTATATGGTTATAGCAGCCTATTGCGGGGTGAATTTTGTGTCCCTTCAAATCCATACTTTGAAATCTTACCCCCCAATGCGATGGTACAGTAGTTCTCCCGTGTCTATAGGAGATATGTTCCAAGATTTCCACTGGATGTCTGAAACTGGATAGTGCTGAACCCTATAGATATTATGTTTTATCCTATGCACACATACCTATGATAAAGTTTAATTTATAAATTAGGCACAGTATGATACTAAGAATAATAATTAATAATAAAATAGAACAATGATAACAAATATAATGTAATAAAAACTACATAAACGTGATCTGTCTCTCAAAATATTGTATTTTACTGTAGATATTAGCAACCTCGGCATATGGTTTTTTTCTTTTCTTACTGAGAACTTTCACCTTTTTACCTAAAGGAAGCAATTTGGGGCTTCTCTTTATCTTCTCTGAATTGCCAGTATCTCTACTTTTGTGCTTCGGGGCCATTGTTATTTAAAATAAGGGTGACTTGAACACAAGCACTGTAACACTGTGACACTCACTCTGATAATCAAGACAGCTACTGAGCGACTAAAGGTGGGTAGCGAATACAGTGTGGACGTGCTGGACAGAGGGCGGAATAGGGCAGGATGGCGCGAGATTTTATCACGCTGCTACAAACAGCATGCGATTCAAAATTTATGGGAGGTTTATTTCTGAAATTTTCTATTTAATATTTTTAGATGGTGGTTGGCCTCAGGTAACGGAAACCACAGAAAGCAAAACAACAGATAAGGAACAACTACTGTATTAGGAAGTGGGGATGTGGGGAAGTAATTAGAATCAAAGGAGGCCCGGAGGGAAGAGCCTTCGTGAGAGTCCTGGGAGAGCCGCTTCTCTCCGACGCCACCACGAGGGGACCTTGTGAAGAGACAGCCCTCTGTGAACCAGGAAGCAAGCCCTCACCAAACACGGACTCTGCTGTCACCTTGATCCTGGACTTGCCAGCCTCCAGAACAGTGAGAAATAAATTTATGCTGTTTATAAGCCACCTGGTCTATGGTGAAGGAGCTCAGGAAATTTCCCAAAATAGACTCCTTGGTATAAAGAGTATTTTGAATTAATGGCCCTTAGAGATATACAGGCCTTGGAAGGGGCTTTCCCTTTATCTGCATAACCCAGATGGGCCCACCAAAAGGAACAATTGACTTCCCCCTTCCCCTCCCTGTTATTTCAATATATTGCAGGAAAGAAGATAAAGAATGCAACCAGGCCTGGCCCAAATCATTTAAAATATAATACCTGTGTCTCAGGCTAATTTACAAGTCAATCTGTTTGCCCATATCCATTCATTCACCCAAGTATCTGTTCATACTCCCTAGCAACCATTTACTGCCCCTAAACAGAATTACCTATATTCCTCTTTTCCTCCTCCTCCTTTTAGAAGGCATAAAAATTTCTGGATCCCCTTGGGATATTGGTGATCACTCTGTGATTCTCCCCTTGTGCATGGTAAATAAACCTCTTTCTCTTATTCATCTGCCTTAATTATAAGTTTATCTTTCACTGAACTTTTGGGGGAATGGGGAAGTTTCTCCTCACCCCTACAATAGTTTCAAATGTTTTATTTTAATCTAGTTCATAATTATGTGAGCCACTTAATTAAGAAAATGTACAAAATTTAAACTTTAAATTAAAATAAATAAATGACTAAATATTAAGTTTATGAAAAATTGATGAGCATTTTATAATAAAAGTGAAATGGATCATTACAATAACTTCCTTAAAAGATATCTTGAACTTAGTAGAAAAAAATTGTAAAATTTTTATATGTAGAGAGTTCAATGAGAACTTCTTATGGTTTAAATATTTCTATCAGTAGCAAGGACAAAGATCACTAGAATAATGCAATTTTAATATACCTGGAAATAATAAAATAAGAAAATCTTTAACTACATATTAATCTATATAACATTCTATCTATACATTTTAGCCAAACATATTAAACCATACCATACCATAACAATACCTCCTCCATAGTTTCTATCACACATCTTCCCTTGAAAGGTTGCACCAACATAATTTGATTTTTCTCTGTAACTTAAATTTAAAAAAGAATCATAATCATGTAATTTTCTAAAAGTAAGCACAATTAGTATTGATTTTTAGACAAATTTTTGTTTTGTACATTTATATCAAACTCATAAGTATTTCCACCTAACATCAGTGTAACATAGCTTCTTTTGAAAACAATAAAATAGATTTAAAAATAATAGAAAGTATATTTTCATATGGATTTTTGTAACATAATAAAGATTCATTTTATTGTAGTATTTTTCCCTAAAACTAAAATAAATAAATCCCCTGAAATAAAAATTATAAAAATAAATTAAATCCCTTAAAATTCAGAAGCTAAGACAAAGTAGCATTTGAATGGGCAGAGACACCCTATGGACTAAAGTGCCCACTTAATCAGAAAAAAATAGCCTGCTAGAGTCATGCAAAGATATGGCATATTTATGGGATAGAGAACAAAAAAGATTAAAATGTTAAAAATTCTCTATATAGAATTTTAGAGTGTGTGAATATTGGTAAGAGGAAAACAAAGAGTCTATTAAATAAAAAAGGAGGCTTACCTACTAAAATATTAAGCACAGTGTGGCTATATTATGTTAGAAGTATTAAAATACTCAATGGTGTTTCCATTTATTTGTTTTGTTTTATTTTTACTACATAACAACAAAGCATAAGACAAAGATTAAATTGCCATATTTATAGAATTCAGATATATTTCTCATCTGGAACTCCTGACCTCAAACAACCCTCCCTCCTTGGACTCCCAGAGTGCTATGATTACAAGCGGGAGCCACTACACCTGGCCTATTTCTTCAAAAAGATATCATTAATATTTTACTCATAGTTAGAGACATTTAATGAAGTGGTATATACTCTGTGGTAAGAAGGAATATGGTACAAGACTGAAGGAGTGAATTTTAACTACAAACCAATAAAGTGTTATCAATAATTCTAATAATTAAACTGTTCTGTAAAAAATAATATTCATATTATGTATGTCAGAAAAAAATCACAGAAGATTTTTTTTTCCCCTGAAGGCCTGTTGACTGCCAAAAATTGTATCCAATTGGATATGGTTTATTTCATAAGCTTTAGTAATGCCAGGATATGCTTACATAAGTAAAAATGCCACATCATGAGGACGCAGAACAAGATAAGATCTTTTCCATTTTAAAAATCTGTGTAATAACTCATTAACATCTCCAGTGGTTAGAATTTTATTTTCATCTACCCAAAGTTCCAATGAAGACAGAATAACTGTAGTATTGAATGAAGTAAAAATCTAAAATAGAAAACATACAGAAAACATGCTCAAATATCACAGTTTAAACAGATTTAATATTTATGTATTAAAAATATTAAACTGAACTGTAAGTCTAGATTGGATCTTTTAAAGTATGCTAATAATTACTAAATGCTACTAATAATATAAGCAATAGTTGTCATTTTAAAATGCTTATACTTACGCAAGCCCCATGCCAAGTGTTTTACATAATTTAATCCTTATAGCAACCTTATTAGATATACACAATTATTATTATTCCTCCTTTACAGATAAAAAATTGAAACTTAAACTTAATTTTCCCTGGATCACACAACATGTACATTCAGGCATGTCATACAAGAATGTGTAGAAATTGTTCCAGGAACACAGGAAGTGCAAAAGTACTAAGAAGCAAATACTCACAGCATTCGTCAATCCAATCAACTGGAAAATTTTTTGAGTGACGACAGCAGTATCAGAACCCATATGATCATACTGTAAAATATAATTATCTTTTAGATTTAAATATACATTGCTTAGCATTTAATGATTGTTATTCTTTCATTTAAAATCCAATACAGTGAGGTAAGAAATTATTTAAATTAGCAACATATTAGTTTTTAAACAATATATTATTATTATGCAAATCATAGGATAGATATTCTTTATGAAAACTGGAAAATATAAAACATAAAAAGAGACTACAAACAAGGTTTAATTCCATTATTAATAAATTAATGACAATAATTGTTGATAGAAAATGTTAGCTTAAAATTATAATATTTAACTATATTTAAAACTATATTTAACTATAATATTTAAATGTGATTACAGCCTTTCAGGCTCCCACAACCTAGCCACGAACTGCCTTGCTCCTCCCCCATCTCGTGGTGGGGGAGATCAAGAAACCCCCTGGGAGCTATAAAGTCCTCCTAAAGCTTGGGGCACTCAAGTACTCCACCTGGGGGACCAGAGTCTACCACAGACACAAAGCAACCTCTCAGTAGCAGGCTCTATCATACAAATATCAACCAATGACAGGGAGAGCAACTATATAGATCAGCATACACCATCATCCAACTCAAGCAAACAGGGTGCAACTGCATCACATTCCTAAATACCGTCCGTCCTCACTGAGAGTAAGTTGGGGGACATAACTCACTACACACTGTTAGGAAGAAGTGAAGACAGCAGGTCAGAGGTAACCTGAGACATTCATCAAACTTGCTAGAACACCCCATAGGCAACTCAGGACCAGCACTCCTTCCCTGGCACATTCACGTATCAATCCTCAGAGGCCTAGAGACAAGCCCATAAGCCAGGACTGGAACCCTTAGGTCTCGGTCGAGAGGCCAGATGACAAGGAATCAGTGAAAGAACTCCAGAAACATGAAAAATCAGAGTGGAATTCCACCCCCAAAAGGAAATTATAATTTTCTACCAATGGATACCAAACAAAATGAAAAGACTGAAATGACAGATGAAGAATTCTGAATATGGGGTGTAACTAAGTTCAATTAAATACAAGAGGAAATAGAAACTCAACACAAAGAAACCACAAAAAAATGCAGGAAATGAATGAAAAAAATTACTAAAGAGGAGGAGCCAAGATGGCGCACGAGAAAAGCCGCCAGTCAGAGTTTCTCCACAAAAAAGACGAATTTTAGAAGAAAGAGAAAAAAATAAGCTAGCAGAGAAACATAGACCGGGTGAGGGTCGGCAGGAAGGATGCCTGAAACTACAGGAGACTCCACGGGAAGACGTTGTGGAGGAGAACTGGAAGCAGAAAGGGCCCAAGAGGCTTGGAGACCAGCGACAAGGGTAGGTGGAGCGCTTAACTTCCCCCTCCCTTGCATCTCGGGCTGCTGGTGGCTCCTGAGCAGTTGGAGAGACCTGTCGACACCAGCCCAGAGACGGCTGCCGCTAGTGAGCAGTGGCCTCTTGCTGACTCAGCGCTGGGCTCCTAGCCCACTCGGGGCACCTCCTCAAGTGCAGACCTGAGCCTATCGGTGGATGCCCTAGTGCTTCATTCTCTCCTTCCCCCTCCCTACCCATGGGTGCCCAGAGAGACAATTTAGCCATCACACGGAGTCATCTTCAAGGAATGGGGCCTTTCCTTTTCAGGCCATACAACAGACTAAGGAGTACTCAGGCTGCGAGTTCCCTACCCGCCAGCCCTCTCAGGTGCTACTTGCAGGGGGACCTCAGGAGAGTGGGGCAAATTTAGAGGTGGAGTGAAATAGATCCAGCTTGGACACCTTGTAGGTGATTCAAGACCAGCACTCCTCCCTCTGGCAGGGTCAGGGATTGATCTCCAGGGTCCAGGGGACAGGCCTGCAGACCAGATCCCATACATCCACATCTCGATCGCACTGGCCCGGAGCACAGAAGAGAGATCTGTGAAAGAGCATACTGAGGAGTGTGTGCCTTTAGGGACAGATCAGCAAGCCGGAGAGGCAACCCTCCTCCCATAAGAGGGCCGTACACCCACCTCAGGCTGTGATTCTTGGTAGGGAACCTCCCAGCCCATATCACAACCAGGGGAGATCCATTGGCCTGAGGTCATGATTGCTGGCAGAGACATGGGAGAGGCCACGGAGAGGGGGAGAGTGGAGGGGAGCAAGACCTACTCCAGAGTATGGGTGTTGGACAGCCCCACCCCGCAAGCCCAGACTTTCAGCTGAGTGGAGACATTTCAGCCCCTCCCAGCAGCTTTGCACAGAAACAAAGAGCAGACCTTTGACCTCTGCTAACAGCAGTTGTGGAGTCTGAGGGCAGGCTAACTCAACCCAGCCCCACCCAGACTCACTCCCTGGCCTGCCCCCACTGAGGTGGAGAATAAGGACACACCTGGAAATCAAAGGGTCCCACCCACCACCTGAGGCACAAGCGGGCCTCTCTAGAGGAATAAGAGCTAGCTACAGGACTCAAAAACAGCACCGCAGCTCGCTCCTGCCTGGAAGTGCCACCTACTGACAGGGAGGTCTTCCTACCACCCTTTTACTGCATCTACTGATTCATCATAAAGGGTGTGGTCGAATCTCACCCACAAACACCACCTGCTGGATCAGAGACTAAACAGGGTGTGTCATTATCCAAACGAAAATCTAAAGGCAAGAAGGAACAACTGATTGAGATGGAAAGGAACCAACGAAAGAACTCTGAAAGTATGAAGACTCAAACGGAAAGCACACCCCCAAAGAGGAACAACAGCTCCCCAGCAATGGACATTAACCATACTCAGAACACTAAAATGACAGAAGAAGAATTTGAAACATGGATTCTAAGAAAACTAAAAGATATGCAAGAAAAAATGGATCACCAACACAAAGAAACCATAAAAAAAATCCAGGACTTGGAAGAAAAATTCACTAAAGTAGTTGAAATATTAAAGAAAAATCAAACCATCCTCCTGAAATAAAGGACTTATACAGGGAACTAAAAAACATTGTGGAAAGCCTCGAGAACAGGGTAGATCAAACAGAAGAAAGAATCTCGGAGATTGAAGACAACTCCTTCCAATTAAATAAATCAGTGACAGACATCAAGCAGAAAATTAAAAGAAAAGAAATAAGCCTATAAAAAATGTTGGATTATGTGACAAAACCGAACCTGAGGGTGATAGAGGTTCTGGAAGATGAAGAAGAAAACACTCAAGGGCTGGATAAGCTATTTGAAGAATTAATAGAGGAGAATTTTCCAGGCCTTGCTAAAAATCTAGATATTCAGGTACAAGAAGCTCAACGAACCCCAGGGAGATTCAATGCAAATAGGAAGACATCACGTCACGCAGTCATCAGATTGACCAAAATCGCCACTAAAGAGGCCCTTCTACAAGTTGCAAGGTGAAAGAAACAAGTAACATACAAAGGAAAACCCATCAGAATGACTCCCAATTTATCAACTGAAAGCCTACAAGCAAGAAGAGACTGGGGCCCCATTCTCACTCTTCTGAAACAGAATAATGCCCAGTCTAGAATCTTATACCCTGGAAAACTAAGTTTCAAATGTGAGGGAGAAATATAGACATTCTCAGATAAGCAAAAACTGAGGGAATTCACCAAGACAAGACCAGCTCTCCAAGAAGGACTCAAAACAGAATTACACAAGGATCACCACAATAAACACTCTCAAATGTGAAACCACTCAAAAGTTAAAGATCAAAGGCTAGATTCCACAATGGCTCAAGACAGAAAACAAAGCAACAAAATGCAACCCAACAGAATGAACAGTAATTCACCCAACTTATCAGTTCTCTCAATAAACGTGAATGGTTTGAACTCCCCTGTCAAGAGACATAGACTGGCAGAATGGATAAAAAAAAAAAAAAAAA
>CAUYSK010034665.1:0-11734 GCA_963575035.1 Avahi laniger
AAAGAGTGCAATGTGCACCACGCAATGGGATGGACATATTTGAAACCTGGACTGAGGGGGGGAGGGGGGGCAAGGGCAACACACGTAACCTAAACATCTGTACCCTCATATTATGCTGAAATTAAAAAAAAAAAAAAAAAAGAAATTAGCTGGACAATTAAAATATATATACAGAAAAAAAATTAGCCGGGCATGGTGGAACATACCTGTAGTCCCAGCTACTCAGGAGGCTGAGGCAATAGGATCGCTTGAGTCCAGGAGTTTGAGGTTGCTGTGAGCTAGGCTGACGCCATGGCACTCTAGCCTGGGCAACAGAGTGAGACTCTGTCTGAAAAAAAAAAAAAAGATGAGGTGACCTAGCCTTATAGCCCTGTGTTTTCTAGTCACTTAGATATGGGCTGCTCTGAGAGGGAAGACAGCTCTCTTCAGCTAGAGGTAATTCTAAATAGGGCTCAAAACAGATCTGAGAGCCTTCAATAAACTTCTCAGAAGCTGAAAAATCATTTTCTCAATCCTGGAGGGAGGATTTGAGCATAGCATCCCTGATAGTCCAGCCCTTGAGCTACTTGGTTTCACTTGCTTTATATTTGTGGCTAATTAATTGGTTTCCTCATTCTGGACTCTAGTGGACTTCTTTTCCTCAGTAAAACAGAGAAGAGAAAGTTTAGTGGAGGATCTACAGCCTCTACTGCTGTAGCTGATCTCAAGGCTGCAACTGATACTCAGCATCTCCCTCCTCTACTATTTATGATAGATTTGTCTCACCTTCAGCTAACAACCCTGCTGGTCTAGATGGCTTATCTAGTGGGGTGACCAAGACCCTCATCCCTGAGGAGTCCAAGCTCCTGATTACCATGTTCTTTTGAGGATTTTGCACTCATCCATTTGCCATTGACGTTGAGTAAGGGAGTGCGTGGACACACCCCAGATGACCACTTGGGTGCCAAACATAATTCCTTCTTGTCTCCGTTGTATAACAGCAGCCCTACCTCCTCTTGATGATCTGGGCTAATTACTCCTGCCAGAATGGCAGTTTCTCTTTTTGCCTATTGGTACCTCACCGCAAGGAGTACAGAGTGCCCAGAGAAGAGCTGTAGCTTAAAGTTAAATGAAACTCTTTCTGTATCCTGTGGTGACAGAGTTGCAGATCTGGGAAACATAAATTGCTCAAGTGTGTCACTGAGAATGGTAGTAAGCAGGGACACTTGTGCTTCTATCATTTGGTTCCCAAACCCATGTGTTCTATCTAATAGGATCTTTGCACTATATGGTAGTCATTGATTTAATGTGTATATGATTTCCTGAAGGATAACACCTATCCTTGCAGAGTATCATCTTCAAGCTGGCACCTCAGCTAAACCTTTAATAGGCTGTTACATGCTCTGTGGGGCTAACAGCTATTGTGTGTGTGGTATGTGATGGGACCAGTATATTTCCTGGTCATATTTCCATTATCATATTGTGAAGTGGGCCCATGTATCTGATGCAAAGTTATAGGAGATGAGATGATGTGCCCGTGTAAACAAGCCCTTGGATAGTGGTGCTGGTTGAGGTTCTGAGGATAAGAAACTCACACTCACAATTGGAATATGTGTCAGTTACAAACAAAATATATCACTTCCCCTTTCCAGGATAAAAGGGATTAAATGTAAAACACTTGCAATCAAGTGGCCAATTGGTTTCCTTAAGGGACAGTGACATATTAGATGCTTAGCATTGGTCTCTGTTGCTGGCAGGCTGGAATTCTGCAGCAGCAGTAGCTCTATCAGCCTTGGTGACTGAGAACCTACCTCATAAATGTTATACTTAGAGACCATCCTTGCCTCTCTGGCTACTGCTTTCATCCAGCCATTATGCCAGCTCTGTGATGGTTGATGATGGATGTTGACTCATGTCAACTTGCTGAATTGTTCTATCTATCTGGTTGTTTAGAGTCTCTTCCACGGTGGATGTTCTCAGAATCAACACTTGTGGGAGGAGGGGATGAAGCAGGAGTGAGCTGGATGAGAAGCTGGATTGTGATACAATCACAAGGCCTCGGTTAACCCCGTGATGGGACTGAAGCTTTAATGGTCCTTCAGAGTTTCCCAGAGTTGGAAAAAGAGAGTTTGGTCTTATAATACTGAATCAACCAGTCATTAGGTTTGGGCTGCTCTGGGAAGGGCAAAATAATCCTAGGTAAGGTGATTCTATTTTAGTCCACACTTCCAGAGTGGTTGTATCATGGAGAAGGAAAACATTGATCAGGAAGAACTTGAGACTTTTGGGGAATGTAATTCCACCAAATTAACCTTCTACACTGAGCTTCCAATCAACCTGGATTACATATCCCAATATTTTTTAGATAGATGAAAATGGAGCCTCCTTCACTGAGGATTGGGATCTGACCAAATAGGCCTGAGACCTATGCTGTCAGATAGACCACTTTTGGGAATCAGGTTCATTTCAAAGGTTCCTAGCTGCCAGCAGTAAAAGAACTGACCATTAGTTTCCCGAATGTGGAGACTAATATACACAGGGAGCTCTCCCTGGTGCTGCTTAAAAACTTGACCAAAGATTCTCTCCACTGTTTTATCTTCTTTTGAATACTGCTCATCTGATCTGTCTCTAGTATATCTTGCTTAAAAGGTAATTAGCCTTAGTTTCTCCCAATCCCACCAAATCTCTTGAAAAAGTCCTGTCGAAATTGTGACCTGATTTGATTCTAAACATATGTGCAGTTCCAATCATGAGCCACAAATACAACCCTATGGCCAACTCGTCCTATGCTTCCTTGCCCAATACAAAGAAATCGTCTATTGAAAACTAAAGTTATATGCATTTCTCTTTTGAAAAATATTAGCATTCATTTAATTAAAATAAAAATTTATTCAATAAAGAGATTTGGGCTATCAAATAAAACTAGAAGATCAAAATGCCTGCTAAACTCTAAGTAAAATAATCATTCAGGATTTACACAGAAGGAGCAAAAGTATATACCGAAGTAAGTGAATCAAATGAAGATATGTTTCCTACTCTTTGGATTTTGTTAAGAGTTGAACTACGCGTGGATACAGAATTATGTTTTCTTAGTATCAGTAAGGAGAAAATTCATAGCTTATGTATCATAGTAATTTAGATGAAAGATATATTTTATACAGTGCTTATACTCTTGAAATAGGTATAAGAATAACCCACATAAGTATAATAATACAAGATTACTATGAGAGTAAAGAGAAATAATTTATCTCATCTGCTTGAGTATATAAGGGGATCTTCATGAAGACACTTAATCTAGTTATTAGAAGAGATATATGATTTCTGCATGCAAGAGTCATGTGATTGCAACTTTTTAAAATGCCACTCATTACCAATATGGATTTAGCTACCTACCTTGTCAAGTGAATATTCATTACTCCATGTGTATCCACTTAACAACTAGATTGGAATATCTTTTCAGATTGTGAAGAGCCACTTTTTCTGTCAAAGGTCTTTAAATTCACTATACTTCACAGGAAGAGTGTTCAAACACTCTCAAGGATTTTGACATCGAGATATCATGGAAGGACATGCCAAATAGAGGGAGTATGACCAAGGGAGCAGAGATGGGAAAGCATTAGAGCATATTTGGACATAGTGAGTAGAGTATGGTTGGAGTATTAGATAATCAGCACATCGGTGGGAGAAAAGGCAGAGGAACATATAGACACTGATAAGAGTATTGGAGGCCATAAAGCCTAAGACAAATGTCAACTGGAAAACTGATTAACACAACGGAGCAGTGCCAATGGTAGAAGAAGAAACATGAGAAGATGAGAACTGGTTATAAGACTTATAATGGCCTAGGTATTCAATTAGAAGACATAATCTAGTCTGTTCTCAGTAGAGATAAAAAGGAGAGGGTAAGTGGGAAATACATTTAGGAATTAGAACTAAGGGAACTCGGTGACTGATTTCAATGTGGAGTGCATTTTCATGGGAGAATAAGTCAAAGAACATCAAAATTTTTAGCCTAGGTGACTGAAAACTATATGATTGTCCATTCATTTAAATAGAACTATTAGGAAGAATTTGATTAGGAAGTTATGATATTTCAAGTGGCAACAAAGCTTCAGGTAAGAAAGTAAACCAAACAGTTAGAAATATAGGACTAGAGTTGAGACAGAGACTAGGTTCAGAGACTAATTTCATTGGGTGTTATGTAGAAATAACAGTCAAACTAAATTAGATGAAAATGAATTAGATTGATCTGCTAGTCTGTTCCATATGGATCTTGGAATCACGTGTCTGTAGTTTGAAGATATTTCCACAAGGTGATGATTCATTCTTATTAGGTAGCATAGACTTCAGCTTTCAAAGTAAGTATTAATAGGAATCCAAAGAAAACTATTTTTTGCTCCATCTTTGGTATCCTTCCAAAGTCACTATTTTATTTTCTTTACTAACAAAGTATAACTAAATAATTTATCTTGTTATTTTTAAGATATACCAAGAATGTAAAGGTTACTTGGAGTAACAATTAAATCAATCATAAAAATGTAGGATCATTAAGAGCTATCCTAACTCTCCATGTGAAAATAAAACTTGACATTTTATCAAATTTTTGGCATAATTCGTTTTATAATCTCTTTTCTGTTTACTTTCTATGACAGGACACTCATTTGGTCTTCTTATTTTCAGATCAATCTTTTTTCTCACTTGCCTTATATTTTTAAGGTTAAATGATATTTTCTTTCTCATTTTGAAAGCATTGTTCTACCACACTCTAGAAATTCAAATCCTCTTGACAGCCATATCCCACTCACACTTGTTTAAAGGTCCAAATGAAAAATACAGTCTTCTCATGTGAGTGAGTCATCAATGAATCACATAATATTGAAAATATACATGTCTCTATTTATCTTATTCTTAACCACATATTCTCTATAAATACTTGCAAAATTTCTCCCACATTCATTATCTAAATTGAAAACATAGTGTTATGTACCAGTAAAAATATCTAAGTTGCTTAACAGACTGAATGAGAGGATGTAGACTTTGTTTCAATCATGTCATAGCCCTTCTAATAGAATCTACTTAAAAAGTATTGTGCACTATCTATTGTCTTCTTTACATTATTAAGTGAAAATGTATTTTAAGAAATTAGGCTCGCCTAAAGGTCCAGAAAAAAATCCATTCATTGGAAGAAAAGTTGTAAATATTAACCCGAATTGAGAGAGGATAACTCATAGAAGACAAAAGCTTGACAATGTACTTGTTTTCATGTATGACACATACAGTGATTTTCTACAAGTGAGAAAGTAAAGAATGTAAAAAAATGTAAAAAGTATTATTAGTACCAGAAAACTTCTCTGTGTTATTGAAAACAACATAACATTTTTGAAAAACTAGAAAAATAACTGTGTGTGGTGTATTAAAAACATCAGTCATTGTGGATGCCATTGAGAACCATATTGATACAGCAGAAAGCATTGAAAATATTCAAAGATCTGAAGAAAAGAAGATGGGGAGGGAGAAGATTCAAGTAAAGACCTCAGTTTGAGCAAGTCTAATATGTTTCAGAACATTTAAAAACCAGGAAAGATTGTGTAATTTAAAGGTCATCGATAAATTAGCTGCCACTGATACTGAGACTGCAGTGATATTCCCCAGTGAATTGCAGAAACATATTGATGAATGTGGTTATTATGCAAAGCAAAATTTCAATATTGATGAAACTGGGTATCTTGGAGATATATGCCATCATGTAGGTTTATTTCAGATAACTGGGAGAAAAGTGTCCAACACATTATCTTAGTCCATTTTCTGTTGCTGTAACAGAACACAACAGACCAAGTAATTTATAAAGAAAAGAAATTTATTTGGCTCACAGTTCTGGAGGCTGGGATGTCCAAGATGGAGGGGCCACATCTGGTGAGGGCTTTCTTGCTGCGTCATAACATGTTGGAAAGCATTACATGGCAAGGAAAGGTGAAAGAGCTCAAGAGCATGTAAAACAGAAAATAAGGGTGAAACTCTCATGATAACTAACCCACTCCTGGGTTAACTGTATTGATCCATTTATGAAGACAGAGCCCTTATGACCTAATCACCTTTCAAAGGTCCTACTTCTTAACACTGTCACAATGGCAATTAAATTTCAACATGAGTATTGGAGGGGACATTCAAACCATAGCATACCTAAAACATTTGAAGATAACATTACTTTTGAGTAGAAATTGAGAAGTATTGTTAAGCTAAAATTTTTATTGGTATATTATTCTCCAAACTTCCTGGCACTTAAGGTAGCATTGAAGAGTGCTTTGTGAGCAAGTTTTTAATGATTATAGATGTTATCTTTGTGATTATTCATAATGGAATACATGTAGAAGGAAAATCTTACAAGCAAGCCTCTCTTGTTGATAGATAATGTTCCCAGACTGTCTTCTATTGTTATTGATTAGGAAGATCCTATCTAAATAATTAGCCTTCTTTTGCCTCTAGATTTTTTGGTTGGGCAGATCTTATCTAAGTGATATTTTTTCATCTCTCAAGCACTATGTGCAGTATCTGCTGTGACTCTGCTTCATTAAAGGATCTATGGAATAGTTTTGACATCAAGAAGGTACTTAAACCTTAAAAATCAGGATTTGACAAAAATGTATCACGACATGTGAAGAACAAAGTAAGGGAGATATTTGTCCCACAATTTGTGGTTCTTTTCCAAAATCTAAAAATGTGATTGATATAAAGCAAAAAATCTTAGAGTTTGTTAAGGAGGTTAGATTTATTGAAGTAAACAGTAAAACTGTTAAAGAACTGTTGGCGTCATATAACAAAGAACTTGCCACCAAAGAATTAATTTAACTTAATGCTCAATTTTGGCCAAAAGAGCAGGTCCATACATACTGTGCACCAGATTTTAAAAATAAATTTAGTATTATATCAACAAAATGATGACTATTGCCAGTGATCCTGACATGGAGGAATACGTGGTGAACCCAGGATACCCACTATGGTACCTTCAGGTATTATCTTTCCTAACTGTGAGTGGACATATGCAGCAACGTTGACCTAAGGAGGATGTGATTACCAAGAGCTCAGCCCCCTCAGGAATGAAGATTTGGATTGAACTATCATATGATTAATAACAGGTGATGGTTAATTTTATGTGTCAACTTGACAGGCCCACAAGGTACCCAGATATTCAGTCAATTTTTCTGAGTATGTCTGTGAGGGGGATTTTAGATGAGATTAACATTTGAATCAGTAAACAGATTTAGTAGATTGCCCTACCTAATGTAGGTGGCCCTCATCAGTTAAAAGCCTAAATAAAATAAGGGAAGGCTGACCTTCCCTTGAGTAGCAGAGAACGCCTCTTGAATGACTGCTTGAACTGGGATATCGGTCTTTTACAGCCTTCAGACTTAGACTGAAATATTGGCTTTTCTTGAGTCTCTAGCCTGCTGGCTTTTGGATTAGAACTACACATCGGCTTTCCTGGGTCTTCATCTTGCCAACTGTAGATCTCTGGACTTCTCAGTCTCCATGTTCACTTAAGCCAATTCCTTATAATCTCTCCTTTTCTTTCTCTTTATATATATGTACACGCACAGCATCGTTATCTTCAACACCTGCAAGAGAGATGAACGGATATAATGCATAGTGGAGGAGGGAGATAATGAATACCAGTTTGGGTCCTAAGAACAACTGCACTGGGTTGTAGTTTGTCCCACTAATCTCCATCTGTAAGAGAGGGGACCTATAGAAAATTTCGAAGGAGAGCTCTTATTTAAAAAGGTATTCAGAAAAAAGATGAATCAACCAAGGAGATTAAGGAGTGGACAGAGAAAACCAATGGTGTCCAGCACTGTCAGAGCCAAAAGAATAGAATGTTTTAAGAAGGAAGGCCCTCTAGGAAATGAAGTCCATGGGAAGTATGACGGAGCTGCTTCCTAAAGATTCATGGAGAAGTAGATCTGTGCATTGGAAAGAGTAGACTATGGCAGCTATGAAGAGAGTCTTCAGTGTGGAGCACAGATAACTGATAGCCTCCAGCTGACATACCATTGAATCGACCCTGGGGGTTCCTGTCAACATCATCCTCTCCCAGGTTTCCTGATAACCAGTGACTGTACATGACAAGGGAACTATGTCAGGTTATTTTTGTTTGATGTGGGACTCCTCTACAAGCAACTTTTGCTTTGGGGCTTCCTGTCAGCCTGGCCAAGATCTTTTTTCAGAAATGCGTGTAGTCTGAAACTCTTACCAAATCCTCCTTTCTTCCTTGTCTCTTTTCAAAAATATCATACCTGTATTGCAGTCTGAAGGCTCTTCCCTCTACCACCAAGAATTAATTTAACTTGATGCTCAAAACCGAACAAAAGAGAAGGTCCACACATATAGGAGGTATGCTCCTGTGCCCTTTAACTTTCGCAGGCATTTTCCACAATAAATCTTATACATCCAATCACTTCATGGCACTTGCTTCTCAGAGATCCCAAACTGACACACTCACAGGTCTGAAATTTAGTAGGGATAGCACATCTCATTACACTTGGCCTCAGTTGGGGCCACTCTAGGACTAGGGACTGGAATTATCTGAAGACAGACTCACATTTTTGGCACTTGAAATTGGCTCTTGGCTAAGAGCTCAGTTGGGACTGCTGGCTGGAATGCTTATATGTGGTTTCTCTCTATGGCGTAGATTTCCTTCCAGCATGATTCCTGGACTCCAAGTCTCAGGAGAGAAAGAGTCAGACAGAAGCCATATTACCTTTTATGACCTAGCTTCAGAAATTACACAGCATCATGTTTACTTCATCCTGTTGTCCACATGCAGGGCCAGCTCTGATTCAGTGTAGGAGGCAATGACACATGGACATGATTACCAAGAAGTGTGGATCCTTGGGAGCCATCTTAGAACCTGGCTACTTCAGTCTAAATGTAACACAGAAGAATTGATAGATCTTGAAAATGTTGTGTTAAAATAAAACAAAGAAGTAGAAGGAATTCTAAAGCAAAATACTTTTATGGAATTAAAATATATGAAAACAAAACCACAATACACATAAGAATGCATACAAACAAATAGTTATGCATCAAACATTTTAGAATGGCTGATATGGAAAGAGAAAGAAAAAGATATAAGAAATAGGAATAAAAATCTCATACCCAAAGAGTGCAACGCGCACCACCCGAAGGATGGACATATTTGAAACTCAGACTTAGGTGGGGAGGGAGGGGCAAGGGCAACATACGTAACCTAAACATCTGTATCCCCATAATATGCTGAACTAAAAAAAAAAATCTAAACAACAAAATATATTTTGTTATTTTTTGACAAATGCTTAATTTGAATGCAGTTTTCCATTTTCCATTTATGTGTAAGCATTCATATTTCAAAACTATGTTCACATGATAATATGCAAAGTACTGCTGGAAGATGAAGGTAAATTACAACTCCATTACTTTCCTAGAAGCAAAAATTTGAGGCAACATGAAATTCTCCCAGTGGAAGCTTAATTGTAGTTTCTATTCAAACAGCTAGTGGTGGTCTGGAATTTTTGCAAATGGCCTTTGATTAAAGTTTCTTATTTGTTGAAGACTGGCCAAGGTCTAGGCTCATAATCAATATTAGACCCTTAGGAATGATGATTTCCTGTGTTGTGAGTTCAATTACTTGGGTTATGTACATGTAAAATTTGAAGGTAATAAATATAAATGACACATTTTGCATGTGAGAAATTTCTGCATGTAGCTTTTAAATTAATTTAGATACAATTACTCATCATTTATGTAAGTATTTAATTTATAGATTCATCATTTCTGTTTTTGAATACATGAATAGACATTTAAGAATAAATTAGAAAAGATTTGTGAGTTGCAAGGACATGAATCTCTAAACTTGAATACTTTCTGGATTGAAGTTATTTCCATTACAACAGAAAATGTGTGAAGATTTATGTAAAATGATAATAAATTTCCTCATCTTTAAAAGATCGAACACTTCGAATTTGCAATGTGCCTCTCTTTCATTACAAAAATTATGGTTTCACAGAGAATTATAACAGGAGTTATGCTAATTATATTTGTACATATTATTTTATTTCCTCTACCTTTTTAAAACTCTACATATAGGTACCTTTAAAAATGCCTTAATTTGACAGTTGGCAACTAGTCAATGTTGAACCAACTTCCTGCAAAAGGACATTATTTTGCATGTCCTTGGAGACTGGATAATTAATGTGTAATGTTTTACTTAAAACTGTAATTAAGTTTAAATTAAAATTCTTTGGGTTTTTAATAGAAAAGGAAGCATTTTGGTGCCTTTTTCACTTAAATGTTATATTTGCCAGCCTGTCTGGGCCAAACTGCCTCCATTTATATATACTTAATATTGTTGTTTTAATGTTGGCATTTGGTCTGGAAACTTTAAAAAAACTTTGCTGTTTTTTCCCCTAGCATTCATTACAATTATTTCACTTTAGTTTTTTTTAAAGATATGATAAAACAAATAAGATGCTCATTGCCACTTACTATTTACCTCTCTCTAGAAAATGAGAACGTACTACTTACTCTTTCCTTGAAACTTCATTTATAATCACTATAAATTAACATTCATCTTCAAGAGTTTTTCTTTCTGTTCTCCAAGGAGTCATGTTAGATATGTATGTAGATGTGCCTTTTCAATCAGCCTGACTTTCTACTTTCTGGTTCTATTCTGAGGTCCAGTCATCTGGATGTGAAAATTCATGTGGAAGCTTCATCAATGAACATAGCAGTTGAAGCACTGAAGGTCTTCACTCGCATTGTTTCCTGCTTGGATATATACCTCAGTCCGAAATTTGAGGGATACCAGCATATTCTGAACTTGAAGTGTTTTCAAATTAATCTTCACATTTAATAAGCTCTGTTAATTTCACCCACTCGATACTTTTCTTCCTTTTCTACAACCATTTCTCAGAATTGGGAAAGAATTTTAAGTAATAATTCATCATTTGCTATTATTCTACCTAAGAATTTTTAATTTAAAAAATATTTAAAGTCATTGCTAATTTATAATATCTAAATAGTGGGCAAGGTCCACATAAAGCCATAACGTGAACAGTTATTGAACATGAGCTGGTATGTTCAATAAATCTTCCAATTTGGATGATTTGTCATGGTTAGTATCACTACATTGTGATCATTTCTAGAATAAACAGGTGAACCAGTTTATAGAAAAATCCAGTCATATTCAGTTTTGGTTTCAGCATTTATACTTCAAGCAAGTGTAATCTTTCAAAAATATGTTATATTTTGCCATTTTTTTATTATATTGTAGCCAAATGTCCAATAGAAAATAAATGAGAAACTCCAAATTAAGTGTGGTCTCTGTTATGATTGAAAGATTCAAGAAAGTGCAATAAATGATGGTACATTTAATGTACACAGCTATTACTCTTCATAAGCTCTGTGTAAAGAAGCAATATTCCTTTCTGTTAAAATATATGGGGCTCAGAACACTGTTCCAATACATTTTTTTTTTTTTTTTTTTTTATCTTTTTTATAAGTGGGGGTGGGGCGCAAATCGATCATTCATTGTTATAATTAAAATTTTTTTCAATTTAAAACTGGCCTTTGGTTGTTTGGGTTTTGTTTTGTGGGTTTTTTAGGGGGGGGGGCGGGGCGCAGCGCTCCCGCGCCTGATCCAAAAAAAATGTTTCCCCCTAACACCCCGCGGGGGGGGGGGGGGGGGGGGGGGGGGGGGGGGGGGGCCAGGAACCTGACAGGG